>CM072512.1:17509096-17521596 GCA_036898135.1 Oncomelania hupensis | reverse complement strand
GCTGCCTCAAAAGAAGGTGGCAAAGACATGGGAACTTTGTGAGTTAAATATTTAAAAACACGCTTCATCCCTAATAAAAGCTCAAAAACGTTTAGAATAAAACTAAAATTTAAAAAAGACATTTAAAGTTAATAGCACTTAAATAATATAAAATAAAATAACTTTAAAAGTGTGTACATGCACGCCAAAAAAAACTTTACATGCACATTTTATTGTTAAGCGACAACTAAAGTAAACAACACCAACAAAAAGATAAGTTATTCCTATGAACATCACTCCAGCAGGTGAGTGCAGAAACCTGTTCTGAAAGACTGTAATGCCTGGCTAGCTGTTTCGCAGAAGGATAGGAAGGGCATTCCAGATTATGGGGCCGGCAAGTGCAGGAGTGCGCTTTTCGTAAGTCTCGAGGCGGACACGTCATACCGAATGATGGCCAGACTCGGACGAGTGTAGGGATCTAGATGGCGCATAAGGCGTCAGGAGCTGCGAGAGATAGGAAAGCGCTATGTTATGCAAGCAACGGTAGCACAGAGTTGCAACTACCTATATGCTGTATAGTGTGATGTGGTGTGGTATTGTATTGTATTGCATTGTAAAGTATTGTAGTCTTTAGTGGCGTGTGAATGGGAGAGAATTGAGCGCACTGAGCATGCTATCATAACATGGAAAAAACGCGCTAAACCAGTGTTCAACATCAGTTGCTCCTTTTTTTCTTCTTCTTCCGTATATGCTCTCACCCGTCTAGGACATGATTGTCAGGCCTACTTCCTCCCTCTGGTGCTTAAGTAGGTGACTGTTCCTTCATGCAGGGAGTGATAGGGTAGATAGGGGTGGGTGATGCGTGTGCGAGCGTCCTTTCTCCCACTAAACTAAACTAAGAACCTCAACTAGCGAAATAAGGTGTAAAAATACAAATATAACATTTATTCAATAAAACATGTAATTAAAAAACCCAATTAAGAAACAAAAGAATGAAACCAAAGAAAAGTATAAAGCAAAATTTAAAACGTAAAACAGGTTAAAACATATACAATCAACACATTTTTCATAATCATAAATCATTTAAAAAAATCACTCTCTCACCTTGTACTGCTTCTAATTTAACACACACATATACAATATATACACAATGATAATTAAATACACATATAAAACCCCCCTGATACCCCAGTTCAGTCTTTTATATATAAGCTATGTACACAGTCATAGATGACAAGGTCCCGACTGTGTACTTCTCCTCGAATTTCTCTAACTGGAGTTTTCACCACACAGTTCGAAAATACCGATGTATATGTAGGTATCGTCCATGGGTGGTATTCATGGCCCGTTAAATTATAGGCGGTGGTTAACGTTACCAACATTGGTTTTGTAACCAACAATGGTATCGTTAACCATCGTTTAGCAGATCGCTATTCATGAGAGAGTTTCCACCCCTTGGTACTTAACCAAGCCTATTTTTGGGCTGTGCGGGAATATCCGTAAGGGGGCATTATTCAAGCAGCTGTTTTCCTTCGTCAACGAAATATAAAAATGGCTGTGGCAAAGAGAAAACCAAACTTTTCGTACACGGAAACGAATGTTCTTCTTGAGAACGTAATAGAATTTAAACATATCTTATTGGCAAGTTTATCAACTGATGTCACGAACCGCCTGAAAAACGACTGCTGGAAAAAAATCGCCGAAAGAGTGACTGCAGTTGGTTGTGCCCACCGAACAGCCGAAGAAGTGAGAGAAAAGTTTTATAATCTGAAAAAAGATCATCGGAATCGTGCAGCCGCACGATTAAAGTCTGGCAATGGTGGCGTAATTAGCAAGCCTACCGACAGCATGCTTGACATCATAGTGAGCAAGGAGAGCGAGCTGTTTGTTGGGGTGAAAGGTGAGAAATCACTTGATCACTTTGTAGTTTCTAATGTTACATTTTGTTTTTAGACTGAGGTGTCAATTTCTGCTTTTTCTGGGTAGTTTAGAGCTTGAAATGTTGTCTTTATTTCGTAGGGTTGTATTACCCTACGAGTATAAACTATAAAGATACACAATAGGCCTACATATCACCAGTCAAAATCCAACAATATTTTAATAATAATAATAATAATAATAATAATAATAATAATAATAATAATAATAATAATAATAATAAATATTAACCTGTTTTATTATTAATATGACAGATTATGTCTGTAATCTTGTAGGCGTATGCTATAGACCAAAAGTCGATTCTTTACAATGAAGGGACATCAAAAGTATATTGCCGTCCCTAACTACTACTACTACTTCTACTAACATTTGCTTGTTTAGTAGAAATGTGTGCCCTATGGCCTCGTGTACATTAGGCTATTGCTGCAATTAAATATTTATTTATAAATGAATGATTGATTGAATGATTGCTTTATATTTTTGAAGGAGGTGGCCATGATCTGTTTGCTCGTTCTATGCAGCCAGTAAGCAAGCCAGACAGCCAGCCTGTTCAGGTTGTAGATTGTGAGTTGAATATCCTTTATTTAAACATATAATACATGTAGTAAACAAACAATAGTAATTTTCCATTTATTCAATCAAAGAATTTTCCTAGTGTTTTTTTTTTTAATGTGAGTGTCTTATAATTTATAAATAATAATAATACTGATACTAATAACATTAACAATAATAATAACAATAATAATAATAATAATAATAATAATAATAATAATAATAATAATAATTATTATTATTATTATTATTATTATTATTATTATTATTATTATTATAAACTCTTTCTTTGTGCAGCCGGGAGTGGTGGTGAGCTTTTTGCTGGTTCAAGCCAGGATGCTTTGGCTGAAATCTGTGAGTAACAGTACCTGTTATTAACTATACATGTCTAATGAAAGTGTGTGTGATGATTATTAAATTTCATTGTGTGTGTTATATCTGGTATGATAACATTTAACCAGCTCTAATATTATTCCCATGTGTAGATGATACAAAAATTTAGAATTCACATTAAAAGTAAAGAAATTCAGCAAGACTTAGTACGTATGCAAGCCTGGACGGAGAAAAGGAATATACATTTTAATGTTGATAAGTGTAAAGTGCTACATAAAAAAAGTGTTTAAAAAAAATTATACTTTGCTATTAAATAATGAAGATAAGTTAATAGCACCCACTAGAGAAAAAGGAGACCTTGGTGTACACTTTGATGTGACGTTGTTATAGATTTTATAGATAGATTTTATTACTTTGATGGTTAAATACATATGAAATTGTAAACATGCAAATGCAGACCATTATATTGTATATATAGTAAATATTGGGGCTCTTCAAAAGGCTGACAGCTTGTCTATGCCCCTAAAGACTACTACTACTACTAACAATAATAATAATTTTGTTTGTTGTTTGGCAGGGGGTGGGAAAGGCGAGGTCGGTTGGAAAGGTGTAGTGGGAGGGGGTGGCATGAAAACAAAATATTGAGCACATTTTGTTATAACTACAAATGTAACCAGTTTTGCCATGGCATATTTGCCAAGTAATATTAGGTAATATAATCAATTATGCATTAATTAGGATTTATATGTAGGTGTACCCCAGACGGAATAAATAAATAGGCAGATGTAGTACTAGTAGTATAATTTTAGTACATTATAATACATTGCCCCATTATAGAAATTTGCTAAACATGAATAACGTAATTTACGTATTTTTATTATATAATTTTCTCATTAACCGGCTTTGCTTCTTGCAGCCTCTGGTCATGAGGATCTGTCCTTTTGTGATGCACCTTGCTTGGAGATTAATAATCAAGGTATATATAAAACAGCAGTTAATTTTAGTTTCAATGAAAAGATATATATATGCTTAGTTCTTGTGCAGAGCACAGCATTTCATGTACTTTCTGCAGCAGCTTCTACTACTACTACTACTACTACTACTACTACTACTACTACTAGTACTACTACTACTACTACTACTACTACATGTACTACTACTACTACTACTAAGTACTATTACATGTGGAATCTGTGAAAATCACACTGGATGCTTCTCTCAGATATTTTGAGTTTTAAAGTGGCAGTTTGTAGCCTGATTACAACAAAATAATAAACACAGACTTTTTACTTAGGAATAATGATTTGCATGTACTTTTTTTTTTATTCTTTTTTTTCATGTTGTCTTAGATCTCTACATGTAAAGAAACGTTAACAATAAATAAACAAACAAAGTGCCTTTTGTTTATTTTCTCAATATTATGCTTAGTTACAGAAATGAATTCAAGCTTCTCAGTAAAGACGAAGACAGAGAAAATCCTTTCTTCAACAATCAGTATCCCAGGTATGCTATATTCACAATTTCCAAGGTTTCCATGTACCTGAAAGTGTTTTTCACTGTAAGCCATGACTGGTTGTTCAGTTAAAATGAAGTGTTCCTCTCCATCCTCCACCTTCCCTTCTACACCACCCAGGGTTCCTGATAACGCACAAAAACCACCCTCTACAATTAGTTTGTGTGCATCAAATGACCCTCTCAGATGAAAATGTGGCTATGAAATTACCCTATAAAAATGTTTGTAGTGCATGATTGCCTTCAACATTTTAGCGACTTTGCTGTACACTGTTTGTAAGCATTACACATACTTGCTCAGCAGTGCCATTTAGTGGTTTTACCAAAGAGTCTATATTATTAATATATAGTATTTTTATAACCTCTTTAGTTTAACGCGCGTAAGAGAGCAAGGAGCATGCTGCCCTACCGCCCGTGGCCAGTCAACTTCCGATTCCCTCAACCTCTGCCACCCCCAACCATGTCAGCCCTTCCCCACCTCCTCGCCACAATGCTCCCCACCTGCCCACCCACCAAACTGCAGGGATGAGCAATTCGTAAAGTTAACAGTTCTCTGTACACTGTTTTGGATCTTTCAGAATAGCACATGCATGCTCATTTTTGCGTACACCTTTCAGTCACTATTTCATCACATTTGACTGTTGCAGCTCCCCCTCCTGAAGGACATATCCAGGTCGTGGAAGTGGAGGTCCACCATCCATCTGCAGCATTATCCCCAATCCAAGCAAAAAATGCAGATGATCCTAACATCATGGAGAGTGAGGCCGATTTGCTTGCATCTAGTCAAGTTGCACGCCCAGTTAAGAGAAAGGCATCACCTGCTGTCCCTGCAAAAGACAAAGCAAGGCAAAGGTCAAGCACTGCAAAGTCTACGAAAAGATGTAGGATGAGCACCAGTGCAGAATCTGATGATGTAATGACTTATTACTTCAAAGCTGCAGCCCAACTTGCCGATGTGCAGCGAGACTGGCAGACTAGGTTAGGGAAATTGGATGCAGAAATAAAAAGACTGCAAATTCTTAAACTGAAAAGGGATTTGGGCATGAGTGAGGCATGTGATGCCAGCACTTCAACTGAAGAAAAATGATTACCATGCAATGCAGTTTTTTTCTCTCTCTCTTCCTTTTTTTAAAATTATTTTTTTTTTTTTTTTTGCTTGTTGGACCTAGTCAGCATACATTCAGTGCCTAGTCATGGATTTCAGTGGGATTTAAGTATTTTTTTTTGTTTAAGAAAAATTCTCCATGTAAATAATTTATGGTATTTTTTTTAACAAACATTTGATTTTTGCAAATGTATCTTTCCTAGTCACACACCTGACTTACATTGATTTGATGGCAATTTTCTTGCATTAAACTTTAAGGCAAATTGTGAGCTTTTTTTAAATTTTGTTTTTTAGTCTTACCTGTGTCAGTTGAAAATGAACATGAACTTAGAATGAAAACTCGAGGTATTTTAATTTTTGTTAACTCTCTCTCTCTCTCTCTCTCTCTCTCTCTCTCTCTCTCTCTCTCTCTCTCTCTCCCTCCCTCCCTCCCTCCCTCCCTCCCTCTCTCTCTCTCTCTCTCTCTCTCTCTCTCTCTCTCTCTCTCTCTCTCTCTGTTGTGTCAGCGTCACCGGACTACAAAATATTAAAATATGTCGGATTACACAAGACCCCTCCTCCAAAAAAAAAAAAAAAGGAATAGAAAAGCTGTGGTTAGGGTAACATGGCCAAAATATCTGGTAGGTAGGTCAGCTACAATTTTTATTTTAATTTTTTTGTTGTTGTGTGCGATGAGACAATTTGCCATAAACCAGTAGCAGATGGGAAATAACTAGCATGCTTGCATATCTTTTGCGTGTTGGTCTTCACAGCGAGTGAGAGTGGAAAGAATGGTGACATGCTTCGTGATTGCTCGATCGGGCTTCTATTTCTGATATATGTAGACTTGCATGCAGCGACTAGAGTTGAAGCAGTGCATTTTGTTGCTTGCCCATTGCACTGATTTATTTTCATCTGTTTTTTTTTTAAATGTATATATAAAGTGCTTTTTGGGTAGGCCAAAAAAAAAACACCAAATAAATAAAAAAATTTACAAAGTTGGTTAGGGTCTCGTTACTATATCCAAAGCTAGTTTTTTGGCCTTATCGGATTAACAACCATGACAGCATACCTGCCACTACCAACAACAACATCAATATAATTAATAAAAATATATTCTGAACAGGGATCTCTAGCACTGCAGCTCCAGTGATACCTTACACATGCATACGTGTAATATTTACCTTAGAAGTATGTGTTGATCAGTCGTTGTCTTTCTGCCTTCCCTGCTGCTGTACGGGCCCTTTCAGTTGCTGTATCATCAATGTCATCATCTGAGTCTTCTGAGTCGCTGCTAGACGAGTCACTGTCACTTTCAGGGTCTGGAAGACTGAGTCTCCTAGCTCGGTTGTGTAGCATGCAGCACACTGTAATCACATCACATGCCTTTCCAGGTGCAAGGCGTAGTCTTCTCAAACAGTGCCACCTTTTCTTCAGAATTCCAATAGTGCGCTCCACTGCTGACCTGTATTTGAAAACGGAAATAAAATACAAATTTCAAAGATATTAATAATTATAATTTATTTGTGTACTCACATAATCCAGAAAGAAAGCTTGCATAATAAAAACTTTCAATCTATATTAAGTAGAACCTGAAAACTTTCAGTCTTAAAGAACAATCTCTCTTGCAAGGACACTCTTTTCTAGGACTGAGCAGTCAAGCAAGGCATCGCTCTTGATTGGTATTAATTTAAAATTAACTCAACTTATGTAAAGGTACTGCATGAGAGTTTGAACATTCTTCACGACTGCAATTAATTAATTAACTGATTGACATTAGTTTGGAATAATGTTTGAACAAAAATAGTGTTTACAGTTAAGTGTTGTTTTTATTTATTGATTATAAAATACTGACCTGGTAGAACTGTGCCTGAAGTTATAGTTCCTTTCCTGCCTTGTCATGGGGTTGAGCAAGGGAGTAAGAAGCCATGTTCGAAGCATATAACCACTGTCACCCAGCAGATATCCCTTCACTGGGCGTTCTGCACCCTCCATAGCAGCAAAGAGGCCCGATTCACGCATTATCCTGGCATCATGCACGCTCCCTGGCCACTTTGCTACCACGTCAGTTATCATGAGATCAGCATCACAGATGATCTGCATGATGACATAAAAAAGTTTAACATTACATAATTATTCTGCTATTTCCAATATTTCTTAAACTACAACTCTTTTGTTTTTGAACAAATATGTCACAAATTTATAATTATATTGAAGTGATGTTTCCTAGTTAAAGTAACAGGGACAATGTTAAAACAAGACAGTTAATTAGCTTTCACTTGCAAGTAATTATACCACCAATTTGTTTTTCAGTTATGGCAGGTTTTCGTGTGATTAGTATTTAGTATGCAGGGGATGAAATTATTATCTAGAGAGAGAGAGGTGTGACTGGTGTACAGATGGCTTGGGTGGTTGATAGAGAGTGAGTAGAGGGACTATCCACCATTATTTGAAAGTAACACCCACATACAATAAATCGTAAAACTCTACAGGCAACGCCAAAAGTGTACTATACTACATTAAGTTAAAATGCGCTACCCCTTTATTTCAAGGGGAGGGTGCCTCTACTAGGCCTATGCCCTAAACAGAACGTTAAAAGCCATTACTAACCTGCACATTGATGGAGTGCACGTTTTTTCCTGTTGACGTACTCGTGCTCATTTTCGATTGGGGCTTGAATTGGGATGTGTGTTCCATCCACACACCCCACCACGCCAGGAAACCCAGCCATATTGTAAAATTTTCCTTTTTGTTTTTCTGCCTGTCGTTGGTCTGGAAATTTAATCCACTCAGGGACCAGACCCAACATCGCATGTGTCACTCGGTGAATTGTTCTACATGCCGTGGGCTGGGACACATTTATTATTTCACCACACACATCTTGAAAGGTACCAGAGGCATAAAAACGAAGAGTGAGACACACCTGTAAAAGTGGTGACAAAACGCCTTGCCGATCACACAGTTCCAGGTTGTCTACCGCGTTCGTTAACGTGATGATGTCATGCCGACGAAAACGAAATTTTGCTACCAGTTCCACATCATCAAATTTGTCAAGTGGATTGCTTCTGTCGCGAAATACTCTCTCTCTCCTCAGAGCACGTCTCTGTCGACGTTGCCACCAAACAATGGCCGCCATTTTTAACCAGTGTTCCATTGGTTATCGGGTGGTCTCCCCTCCGTTAAAATAACCATGGTTAGCAACCGTCGTTAACTCTGCTAAGGCCTCATGAATTTAAAATTTCCAGCTTAACCAACGTCGTTAATTTTACCAACATTGGTTAAGCCTTAACCAACGGTCATGAATACCACCCCATGTAGAATTACACACGATGTTATTTAGAGTCACTGAATAATATAAGTCTTCATTGGTCCATGTGTCCAAAAATGTAAATTTATAACAAACAAAAAATGATAACTGTTCTTTCTTTACTACATGTATAACTATACAAGGATACCGTGGCTCTTCCTATACTAAAATCCACTTGCCAGACGGCCCCTTAGTTCTGTTGATTTCTCCCCTCCTTCTTCCTGCCTCTCTCTGCCACCTTACATGACCTCAAGCGCCACCCTCAACTTCTACAGCCGGCACTGCCCTCTCACGACAGCAACCCCAACTTCCAAGGATGAACCAAGGACACCCAATACAGCAACAACAGCTGCAGCGACGACTACAACGAGTCCGTCGATAACAAGTCCAACAATAAGTCCAACCTGAAACCAATAATAATACAAACTACTATTCTAGTATAACTTTTACATCTATATCTATTTCTCTTAACTACACTGGTCTGCTCGCCTCCTGAAGAAAATTACATGGTTATAATTTCTCTAATACATATATTCACAATTTATTTCCATTTCGTTACACTCATACGATTTATACAAAATACAACCATCATAAAAATTCCACATATTTTACATACATTTGTTTCGTTTATATCATGTATATACAATTTGCTCTTCACCTCTCTCTGTTGAGTCTGGCTGACTGCCTCCATTCATCATTATATTATTTACAACAACAAAAAATGCATTTCACATAAAAACGTTTCTAAACACAATATCATAATAATTAACATATTTCAATAAAAGTTTAATGACATACAATTTCACGTTCTACATTCTCTTTCACACATTTTTGCTACAAGCCCTCCCTAAATAGTTTTCTCCCCATTCTCTCATTGACGATCGCTAGAGACAGGATTCCAGAGGTCGAATTTCACTTACCGACTTATGATAAGAGATTTCTCTTTGACATCACATAGATACGTCCGCTGACGCTCTATGAATGGGCGACAGCTACACAGCTCTCAATAATAACCCATCAGCCTCCCCAGGTGTCTCACTTCGACAACAATCTGGATTCGCAGCTTAACGTCCCACCGGGACCGACCTGGGTTTCCTTCTTACACCTCTGCGATCCGCTTGCTTCCCAGTCCTTGCAACGAATGACTTAGTTCCAGCTAACTTCTTGCATTATGCATCCAATCTGAGCTAAATGATTGGCTCCCAGAATTTTCACAAATAGGTCCTCGCTGTTCGCACGTGCTAACTTGTATAACCTATTATTCAATTTTCTGACCTTGAGTTGGCGCAAACATCTTGTTATTGTACCGTCCGTTGAAACCCACGCTACCCTTACCCCTCTTCCACAGTTTAGCCATGACAATGATGATATGATAGAATGTATGCGACGCAGACTAAACCTCGGTTTATACTCTCATCCGAAGGAGTAGGAAACGGGAGTAAAGTGTCTTACCCAAGGACACAACACAATGCCCCGGCCTGGGCTCGAACCCGGGACCTTCCGATCCGCAAGCCAACGCTATAACCATTCGGCCACCGTGCCTAACTGAGTCTTGCTAGGAAAAAGCGCTATTTACATATTCTTATTATCGAATTGCAATGCATTGTATTCCATTGTATTTGTATTGTTTTTGTATTTTTATTTGTAGTGTAGTGTAGTGCAGTGTAGTGTAGTGTAGTGTAGTGTACTGTAGTGTAGTGTACTGTAGTGTACTGTAGTGTAGTGTACTGTAGTATAATGTCTATCCTAAAACAGGAACTCCGTCGCTGCCAGCACAGTCCGAACCAGAACTCTATTACACGCCTTTGAAACAAACCACACAAACCAGATTGCCCTACCTTGGTGAAAATGCTGGAAAATGCCATGGTCCGAAATACGGGTCTAGACAGAAACACATGCTCTTTGAGCCGTACACATGCGTCATCAGCATGGATATGCAGACATTGGCATCCAAATGAGCCAGGACCATGAGGGTTCGGGGGTAAGGTGCAGGAGACGGAGAAGAAGAAAGAAGTTAGGAAAAGTCGTAGGAGGAGTAGGAAAAAAACAGATTTTAAAATAATTTAAAAAAAAACAATGTATCTGATGACACTAGTCTCCTTTTACAGTTAACGATTGCCAAGGAGAAGAAGAAGAAATAGTAGAAGTAGTAGAAGAAGGAGACGATTGCCAAGAAAAAGAAGAAAAAGAAGAAAAAGAAGAAGGAGGAGAAGGAGTACCAGTTAAAAATAAAAATGGGTGTGTAGTGTGAGCGCGCGCGTGTTTTTGTAAATGTACAAGTAAGCGCATTGGTGGATGTTGTTATTTTATTGTTGTTATTGTTGCTGTGTTCTGTTTGTGTGTATGTGTGCGTGTGTGTATGTTTAGGTGCGGGAGGAGGAGAGACACGTATCTAGCAATCTGTATTTGCACTACAAGCATAGCCAGAGATAAACAAGAGAAGAAATATTCAAAAAGGATTTATGGAAAAGAATTAGATTAAGATAAGAGGAAGAGGAAGAAACCCCTGTTTTCCAATTTTGAATTTTTACGCTACAAGTCTGTCAAGAGAGGACAAAATGAACCACACAGAGGAGGAGGAGAAGATGAAAAGAAGAAGAAGAATATGAGAAAGGAAGGAGGAGGACTGATGGAAAATTTGTTGCAAAGATGAAAAAGAAACACGCGAGGATTTCGTTCAATTTACGTAAAAATGAAAGGCACAGTTGTTATTGTGTTGTGTAGTTCGACGTCATTGTTTACGTTTGACATCGCCAGATATGTATACATCAAAATCTCTTGTTTTGTTGTTTTTGTTAAAAAATACAGTTTGCTGAAGGAATAATGCTAACAAATGGTGATCTATGCTCTTCAACTGCAGCTGTTTACTTGTTCACATGTTGTTTGCAGGTACCGTATTACACCGGCGGAAAGCACAGCAGAAAAAAACAACTACATACGTGGCTTTCAGGTGTTGCTGTCCATTGTATCTAGCCTTGAAGCAGGGTTGAGTCAGTGCTCCATGGTGCAAATTCTTGGGTACGTGAGTTTTCTAACTTGACTTATATTTTGTCCCATGCTGTTTGTCGGAGGTCAGCGTCTTTAGTTCTTTGATTTGGTAAATGTGTTTGAAACTAAACTCCGTATTGGAAGCATTTTCACATCGGTACTGATTCTGCAACTATTTTTTGTTATACTAATAACTTCATTCTCTTATATCCAACTTGTTTTCTTGCCTAAATTGGATAAGCATATCACTGTACATGATCTGCTGGCATATTACTGTTTTAACCTCCGAAACTACAACATGTTTCTCGTTTCGAAACCTGTGTGTTTAGTAAGTTATTCATTTCTTATAGGGTCCAGCGGACTGCAGAGAGCCAAATCATGACCACAAAATCAAAACCACAACTTCGCTGAAAGAGGACTCACCCCTGATCCGCATAAAAGATCTGCCAAAACAACCTTAATGGTAACACTGAAGGCACTCCACCAGCCGGTCATTTTACAATAAAGACATCCCACGCAGGGGACGCTGAGGCTATACTCTAATTTATCGAACCTCTGTTTACAAAAATAAAATAGAATACAAGCATCATTATAAAATATCAACAAAACACATACATATAAGATGCCTACATTGCCAAATAATAACATCATAGGAAGCCCAAGTGACCATTTCGCAGAAAGCGTTTAGTATTCCCAAGCTGTTTCAACAGACCTCACAAACAAATAACGAATTTTGTTCTGGAAGAGTTTTCAAGAAAAAAAGGTAGGTGACTGGTCTAGCGAAGAAGAAGATCGTAAAGTAGATTG
>CM072512.1:17486596-17506596 GCA_036898135.1 Oncomelania hupensis | reverse complement strand
GTCACATGACATGACATAACATGGAATTATGAAAAATTCATTCGTGCCCTCGTACCTAGTGTTGTTTGATTGCTTTGACGGTTTCCTATTGCGTCAGTGTTATCTTTCGATATATTCGTACGATTCCACCAGCCGTTTGTGAACCGTCACCAATCATTACAAGTTACTAAAGGTGCCATTTCATGTTCTTTTCGGCCGCTCATGCAAAAGTGAAACGTAGCGCCCACAGGCGCTTATATCTGGACATGCGAGCGTCTAAAATGCGAGCGCCTATGATTGTGACGCGTCTTCCTTTAGTTGTAGATAAACAAAGAGAGACGCGTCATAGGCTTAGTGAATAATTTATGCTAACTAGCTCCTATAGGCCAAACTAATGTAGAAGAAGTAGCTCGAGTACAGTATACACTGGCCTTCGCCACATTGAAAAGCACATTTGTCAACAACAACAAAACATCGTAAATTGTACATGTGTACAGCTTGATTGTGATCACGTGAGTCTACTTACTTGAGGTGTGTTATACGACGGTGTTTTTTTTTAAATATTAAAATTGTAAGTATATACGTGTAGTACAGTACAGTCTAGACATAAAAGTTAACAACAAAATTATCTACGTTGTCTGTGAGTCTACTTAAAGGGACCCATGACTACACATGTCAGCGTCACAGATCCATTCAAATTCATTCAGTGAGGTTTGTCACAGCGGGGTAAAAACAACAACAAAAAAGATTAAGGCCCAAGTATAACATCTTTCAAAATTACTAGTTTGATATACATCGATACATTCATTTGTTTAAAAGCCCATTAATAGCATCAAATTGATTCTAAAGATAGCTCTGCAGCGAAAGTGTATATATTAGGGCAGAATAGGGTTATTTGTTTAGATGATAATAAGGGTAATTGTAGATTATAGTCACACGACACCGGAGCGTATAGGCGACTACTGGTCACATTATTCTGACACCAGCGAACCAGTTGATGGTAAGGGGAAAATAATATGGTCACACATTGGCCAATCCGAGATTCGAACCAGGTACCATTCGGTTACTAGTAAGCCGCTCTACCAACTGAGCTACCCGGCCCCACGTTTAGATGACAAGGGAGAAGGGAGAGACGCCTTACATTGAAAGAAGCTTCGGGGTCGGTTTGACCGATTGCCGATTATATCGTCTCTTTTATCTATCTTATCTTATCTTATCTTATTGGTCCTGATTTGGCTCGGAAGAGTCCGCTGGACCTAAAGCAATAATCATGTAATGTAATCTTATCTTATCTTATCCTATCTTGTCTGCCGATCTGTCTATGCACAATTAGGTTACTATCTATCTATCTATCTATCTATCTATCTATCTATCTATCTATCTATCTATCTATCTATCTATCTATCTATCTATCTATCTATCTATCTATCTATCTATCTATCTATCTATCTATCTATCTATCTCTCTCTCTCTCTCTCTCTCTCTCTCTCTCTCTCTCTCTCTCTATCTATCTATCTATCTATCTATCTATCTATCTATCTATCTATCTATCTATCTATCTATCTATCTATCTATCTATCTATCTATCCATCTATCTATCTATCTATCTATCTATCTATCTATCTGTAGCCGTGCTGGCTACGAGTATTTCTGACCATACGATGTGTAGGCCTAACTTTGTTCTCTGTTATGTTTAAACTAACTGTATGAAATAACTTGATATACATTTTTCAGATCCTTTAAAGCATATAACCATTAGACGCAGCGTTAAATTCTCTATTAGAATATATAAACTTTATTTGTGATTTATGTAGCAATTTTGAATTAGAGCGCGATGCTTAGGATAGCGCGATGCATATCATGTTGATAAAGACACCGTAATGTTGTATGCTCGGCGCGGCTGCTGCTGAAGCTGTTTTGAAATTTCGCCGGCTATAACGGACCTTCCCGCTCGCCTACAAAACATGATAAGAGTATAAATTGTGTATGATGCTAGTGTAGCAAAGATTCTCCACTGTAACACCTTAGTGTGATATTTTCCGATGTCTTAGTTCATTCTCTAATAGTAGATACTTAAATTATATATTAGTTTCATAGGGACATACACATCGAAAGGTAAACAGTGAAAAGTTGTCAGAAGGCTCTAGATGTAGTAATTGTTGTTGTGTTAGTTGTTTTCTAGTTTAGTTCGCCATAGTCGGAACCCATAATAGTAACCATGCCATATTGTATATCATTGGAAAGAGGAGACGTTGTTCTTTCTTTGTCATTACTATTATTATTTATAATTGTATTAAATTAAAGAGTTATTATGAGTTTAGAGTAGTGACAGTCTTAGGAGCAGCAGCCAACTCCCTCTTAAATTGCGTATTATTTTTATTTTGAAGCAGATAGGTCCGACATTGTTATAACAGAAGAAAGGTTGTATTTTTGCGTTTCCGTCAATATATAATTTGTATAGTATTCGTTTGCGTTTCTAGCCTTATGCGTCAAAGTAAGTTTAGTTACTAACACAAACTTAGCCAGCGAGCCAAGATTTTGGAGCGGGTGGGGAATGCGTAAGCAGCACGGCCGCTGCGGCTGACGGTCCGTAATAAAAGCAAAACACAAACATCGGCACGGGGAGAGCACCGGGCACCACGCAGTAGATAAGGGTCGTGCCACTCGCAATGCCTTTGCTCTTAGTAGCCTATGATGTCTTCTAAATAAAACATTTCAACGGTCATCACGGACTGGCGTTGGGAAAGAGAGAGAGAGAATGTGTGAGCCTTCACCATAGCCTCCAATCCATCACATACACCATCGTCTCTCCAAAACACAACACCACCAACACCACTACATATCTATCTAACTATCTACAGACGTTTTCCAGGGCTGTATCGTTAATAATATTGTGACCTTAGATTTATTATGAAAGAACCTGCGTGCTGGGGTGGGATGGGATGGGGAGCGGGTGTGCGCGCATTTGTATCCGTCTGTGTGTATGTCTGTTGGATGGGGGGTGAAGAGGGAAGGGGGGGGAGTATGTGTAAAAACAGAAGACTTGGTATAATATTATATTAGTTTAATAATACTCCTAATATTGGTAAGGATTTCCAGATGTAGAACAGCCTGCAAAAACAACTTTCTCTTTGGATATCACACAAACATTGTTGACAAAGCCTTCCAACCTGGAGCCTGAGGAAGATCTAATCACGCTCGGTGTTAATAAATTGCATCAGTGAGCTCAAGCACAAATAACGTGTCTGGCTCTTCTTGAAGTGTTATGAAACACAGATCTGCCTGCACATCGAGACGCCAGGGGCGGCCGTTCCAAGTGTTGTGTTGCGCACTCCGCCCACACGAACACTCTTGTGTTCTACCCCAACCCGAGCCCAACTCCATCTCTCTCTCTCTCTCTCTTTGTTACACTCACACACACAAACACACACCCACACGCTCACACACACAAACAAACAAACACACACACAAACATACTCATACACCAAAAATTAACCCTTAATTGACAGATTTATATCGCATTCCTATCCACACTACTACTACTACTACTACTACTACTACTACTACTACTACTACTACTACTACTACTACTACTACTACTACTACTACTACTACTACTAATAATAATAATAATAGTGGATGATATATAGGCACTTTTCCCCAAATCAACAATCAGACTCAAAGCGCGGCGATCTTTACCAACATACACTCTCTCATGTTTTCACCCACTCTTACACACACAACAATCACATCTATCACTCAAACGTGTGGTGTAAAGGCAGGGAGATCGCTATTAGGAGGCGGAGAGGAAATCCAATTTTATTTTTGAAATTTATAGATTGACTGTATTGAATACCATTATTGAAGGGAGGGAGAACCGGAATACCCGGAGAAACCCCCCTTGGGGGTGCCTGGGGTTTCTCTATAAATAGTATCCCCACTTTCTGGAAATTTAAGGCTTTAAATTCCCACTGTCGCTGTCTTTCTCCTTTGTTCCTCTCATTCCTACTCTGCTCTATCAATCTACTATTCTATCTTCTTCGCTAGACCAGTCATCAACCTTTTTTTTCTTTTTTGTAAACGGGGGTTAGATAAATTAGAGTATAACCTCAGCGTCCCCTGAATGGGATGCCTATATTGTAAAGTGACCGGCTGGTGGAGTGCCTTCATTGTTACCATTAGGGTTGTTTCAGCAGATCTTTTATATGAATTAGGAGTGAGCCCTTTTTCAACCAAGTTATGGTCCTGATTCGGCTCTTTACAGTCCGCTGGACCCTATATAAACAATGAATAACTAACTAACCCGGAAAAAAACTCTCGCTGTCCCCAATAGTCTCGTAACTAAGTCACATAAGTTCCCCCCTTGCGGGAAACAAACCCGCGACTTTCGGCAAAGGAACCCGGCTACCTACCCACTGCGCTACGAGGCCCCTTCTTTGTGGTCCTTTCCCTGTTTTTGACTCTTTGTCCACTGCCCCCCCCCCCCCCCCCACCTCTCCACCACCACACTAGCCCTCCTTATCCTTGCGGGATTCTGTTTGACTTCGGGATATAATCTGCCGGTTTAATCTGGAAATAACACAAAACTGTATGTGCCGGGATCAAATAAACACAACGAAAAGATGTGCTGAGGGGGCACAAAGGCTATTACGAACCTAAAGTTGTGATGCCACAGAAATAGCTTCAGATATAAAGCCAAATAGCTATGAGCCTGTATAAACCGGGAAATATAATATTGCAGTTTGCTAGATAAGAGGAAGAAGAACCTAGAAAGTGTTATAGTAATTAGCACTATTTGTTTTAGTAATCAGTACTATTTATTTTTCATCATCATCATCATCATCATCATCATCATCATCATCATCATCATCATCATCATCATCATCATCATCATCATCATCTTGTTATCATTGTTCTTGTTCTTGATCTTGATCTTGTCCTTCTTGTTCATATCATCTTGTTGTTTTGTTGTGGTTTTGTTGTTGTTGTTGTTGTTGTTCTTGTTGTTGTTGTTGTTGTTGTTGTTGTTGTTGTTGTTCTTCTTCTTCTTCTTCTTCTTCTTCTTCTTCTTCTTCTTCTTCTTCTTCTTCTTCTTCTTCTTCTGTATGCAAATTGACACTGCACAGAAAAATCTCCTTGTTTGTAGGTACACTAAAGGATTTTGTATTCAGTATTCTTTCTCCTTGTGTTTTCTGTCCACTTGGTCGCTGCCTCCAGCATCTGGTGCATTTCGGACTACAGTGACACGAGAACTTTAAATGTAATGTTAGATGCTAGATATTCAAGTTCAAGGCCAAATAATATGTGGGTGGAAGAGGGGAGAGTGCATGTCGGAGTAGGAATGACCTATTGTAAGACAGGGATGTGACAGAAGCATATAGCATTGCCCGGGCCCTAACCCCGACCCCATCAATGACCCCATCCACGATCTCATCCACCTCTCTTCCCCCACCACCACCTCCACCCTCCCGCGCTCCCCTTCTACCCCCACAAAAGAGCTGTGCGTGTCCTTTTCACAATTGCCCAACTGGCACTGCGTTAATAGACATTTGCCTTTTAAAGACGACGAAGTGTGTTGCCCTAACCTTGCTGCACAACCCAACCCCACCACTTCTCTCTGGACCCCTTGGCTCATCCCTCTTCCATACTCCCGCCTCCACTCAAGGACCGGCGGCAGGGAAAGCTCAGTGGTCAGAGCGCACGACTTGTGTGAGTGCGTCTTGGGCGACGTGGGTTCGAATCCTGACTACAGCAAAACCATTTTGTGATTGCTGGATATTATGGGCCAGCGCCTTGAGAAGCTCTCTGAGCTTGTAAGTGCGCTATATAAAAGAAATATAAGATATAAGAGAGAGACCTACAAAATGACTTTTTGTTTATTTTTCTGCCATCTCGGAAAGGTCAATAGCATTATTAGGGAAACATGCGGAGGAAGAAAAAAAAAAAAGTAGCATACCTTCATTCACATTATATTATAAATAATATTCTTCTATCATGGAAGATCACAGATTTGTTAGCTATGTTAATGGTGTTATGAAACCCTAGCAGTCAGATGTTATCAAGTAGGAGTGGTTGGTAAATATAATTATGACATTGGCAATAGCGTCAGATGGTTTTTTTGTAAATGTATGCCAAGCGCGCGGGCTATTAAATAAAGTGGGTGGATGACGTAAAGTTGGTTTCAATATTTTTCTTCTCAAAACATTGTGTTTGTGTGAGAAGGCGCGAGAGCGCGCGCGTTTGTGTCGTGTTGTGTGTGTGTTTGTGTTTGTATGTGTGTGTTTAAGGTAAATAACTTGAAAAAGCTCTCACAGTCTTAAAATGAGAGAGAGAGAGAGAGAGAGAGAGAGAGAGAGAGAGAGAGAGAGAGAGAGAGGGGGGGGGGGCAGGTAGAGATGGAGGTAGATAACCTCTTCTTGTCAGACGAATGAACAATCAAAGAAAGAATGAAAGAAAAACAAACAAAGAAATAAACTTGCTAAAAACAACAACAACAAACGAATAAAATACCAAACAATACACAAAACCAAAACGTTTGAAACAAACACTAGAGCAAGGGAAAAAAAGCATACAGATAAACAATGTTAAGTGAAAATCATCAGTACTATTAACTTAACCAAGAAAAACTAAAAAATTTTAAAAATGTAAAGGTAGTCCCATAGCCTTGTGGCCGTAGGGGAGCGTGATGTTGGAGATCACACTTATCTTGGGCCAGCGTAATGAGGGTGATACCCATCCCTCTCCCTCGCTGCTTTACCTTCCCCACCCTTAAGAAAGTAAGTACTCAGTCACAGTTGAGTCAACTGGGGGCGTTGTTATTTGTCGCTTCACGTTTTGCGGTCACCCATCCAAGTGCTAACCGCACTGGACGGTGCTTAACTTGCGACACAGTAGCGAGTGCTCCAACCACTGCGCTATCCGACACAAGAAAAACAAGACTGTTGACTCTTTAAATGTGTTTGCAGACATCAACGCGCAATGATTCAAAATAGCTTTCTCAACACTAGATAAGTTTCATTTCAGTTATCATATCTGCTCATTATGTTTAAAGGAGAGCAATTTTAGAGGAAATTTGAAACGCATTCTACGATGCTGCGATTAAGTCTTCTCTTGGACTTCAGATGAAATCGTGTGAGAGCAATATTTAATTAAAACAAACAAACAAACACACACGCACACACAAACACACACCCACGCATACACACAAACGTACACACACACACACATACCCACACACACCCACATCCACTCACACACACAGAGAGACACAGTCACTCTCTCACACAGAGGAAAAGTATTTTATGAAGAAGTAATTTTTTTATATTTCATAATACACTGTCCGCCCGACAGTAAAGAGACGTCGATTGCATTTTGGACAACGAAGTAGGCTAACGTAGAGAAATGTAGAGAAATGACAAGTTTTAGAAATATAAAGACGAAATACACGAATGCACACATACACACCTTAGTCAAAATTTCCCAACTTCGGTTTCATCTGAAAACCTTTCAAGCGTAACATATTAATCAATCGGCTCTAACATTGACCTTTAAGTGTAACATATTAACTTGCAAGTGACTTTTACCATCAAGTAACATAGCTCACCCATGTACCCGCCTCACCAGATTTTCAATACTATCTAAGTAGCCTAGAGTTCAAGAACTGCACGTCCTTCCTTTGTTCCCCCAATCCCAACCCCACCCCCTTTCAGCTTTTCATCAAAGGGCGTAGTGGAAGTCACGCACTATGTTTATCCCAGCAAGAAACGAAGCGTGCCAGCAACAGCAACAGTGGCATTGCTGGCAACCAGGAATCGTGACCATAGTTGAAATGGTCAATAATGCAGGACTTTTGTCGTCGTTTTAAGCTTATCTCAGAGATCGCTGAACTACGCAAAAGGATTGAATAGCCCCAGAGGGGATGGGTGTAATTAAATTAGTAGTAGGATTGTTTTATTTATTTTATTTAAAATTTAATTTAAATTTTTTAATTGTCAAAAATGAAGCTATTTTACCCAAGAAGCAGTAATGTTTTAGCGTCTTGATCTAAAGAGTCATTCCTGTTGCCCCTGCTGCAGCAATGATAATGATGGTTTTGTTGTTATTGCTGCTGTCGTTGTGGTTGCCGTGTTAGCAAGCATATTCTTTCTGGTGAACGGAATGTTGCGCTGACCCCCTCTTCCCCTTATATGATGACATTTTGCATTAGCTGTTTCCAATAGCATTCGCACATATATCTTATGCCTGGAACTCAGCTCGGCAGCTATTGTTCTTGGCTTTGTCCGTTCGTCCGGCGTCCAGCATCCGGCGTCCGCAGGTGACATTTGCGAACTTTTTCTGAAACTAATAGACATATTTCTTTGAAACTTGGTATTTACTTAGGAAATAGTGAACCCTACCAGCGTGAGGACAAAAAAGTATGCCTATCGGGTGATGTCATAATGGTATAATTTGTTACGGTTTTGTTTTCTAATCATGTTTTCTCCCAAACTACTAGAGGGATTTGGTTCAACTTTAGTATGTACTTATAATTTACTTGTACCTCCAACGTAAAACCAAACTTATGCAAATCTAGTGAAGTAATAATCGTGATGTCATTTTTTGTAAAAAAAAAGAAATTGTTAATAGGCTACATACACTTCGTATGTAATGAAGGTGTACAAGTGCCTTGATTTTGCTGCTGTCGTTGTGGCTGCTGTTTTAGCAAACATATTCCTGCTGGTTACCTGAATATTGCGCTGATCACCCTGATGATGTTTTGCATTGGTTGTATGTATTTCCATTTTCAAACCACTTTCATACCTATATCTTATGCTGGTCACTTTTTTACGTAAATTTAAATGTAAAATGTAAAACATTTCTTCGAGGCAACGACCAGTTTGGTGTGGTTACCGGCACAACATAAGCTTATGATATTTCTGTGATTGGCACTATATAGTCAGCACTACTCAGAAGAACTTGGCACTCGAAAGATTTGACTTGGAATCAAAAGTGTTTATAGTATCAGACTTCAGACGTCTTCATTAGATGAACCATTGCATTATAACGGGGCAGTAGTTCTTACATAGCGCCAGGTCAAGGAACTACTAAAGGTATTGGCCATCGATAGTCAAGAGTTTAATTCATATTAAACGAAATGATTGCTCTTATAAAGCGCACTTTCAAGCTCAAAAAAATCTGCTCAAGGCGCTTGCCAAACAACAAGATCCAGCATGCAGAAATATTTTACTGACGTCAGGTTCGAACTCACTCTGTTCCCGAAACTGATTTGTTACAAACTCTCGGGCAGTCACATAGTTGGGTCATGAGCAATCTTGCCACTGTAGATTGTTCTAACCTATAAAGGGAACAGTGAAAGCCCCAGCTGAAAACCTGTCTTGCCTTTGTAGGCATGACAGATTCACTGCGGCAACAGTACCCCCGTTGGAGTGCCGGGGGTTTCAGTATAAATAGTATCCCCACTTTATGGAAATTTAGTGCTTTAAATTCCCACTGTTGCTATCTTCCTCATATACTCTTTCCCATTCCTGCTCTGTCCTATCACTCTGCTATACTATCTTCTTCTTCGCTAGATCAATGACCTACCTTTTCTTGAAAACTCTTCCTGGACAAGACTCCTTGTTTGTGTATGAGGTCTGTTGGATCAGCTTGGGAGTGTTGGACGCTTTCTGCTGGGTGGTCACTAGGGCTTCCTATGATGTTAGTATTTAGCAATATAGGCATTTTATATGTATATGTTTCGTTGATGATTTGTAATGATGGTTGTATTCTATTTTGTTTTTGTAACCGGGGGTTCGCGTAGTTGAGGTAAACCCTCAGCCGTCCCCCGCGTGGGATGTCTTTATTGTAAAGTGACTGGCCGGTGGAGGGCGTTCAATTTTCCCACTAGGGTTGTTTCAGCAGATCTTTTATGCGGATCGGGGGTTGTCCGGTCCTGATTTGGCTCGGAGGAGTCCGCTGGACCTAAAGCAACAATAAATCAATCAATCAGTCACATAGTTTGCTGAAGTTGAAATCGCACTCACAGTTATCTAAGATGCGCCCATGCTGTTATTTTGCGCAGTATAAACCGCCATTGAGCTCTTACTCCCCCTCCCCAACCGGCAATTGCACTTGAATTTGCATCAGATTAGTATCGCCACTGTGACATTACTGGTAAACAACTGATTGATCTAACTATACACTGTAACAGCTGCTGGAATGAGGCCGTACTACGTAATTATTAGTAATAACAATTATATTATATTTACAAATTAACATCTAGTATGACTTGCCCAGAGAGAGAGAGAGAGAGAGAGAGAGAGAGAGAGAGAGAGAGAGAGAGAGAGAGAGAGAGAGAGAGAGAGAGAGAGATGGGTGTTTATGTTTGTTTGTTTGTTTATTTCATTTAACGTCTATTCACCGAAGTGATTTTAGACAAGAAAATAAAAGGAAGGTGGGGGAAAAGGATATGCGCTACATGGATGGGGGAAAGGAAATAACATTTAAACAAAATGGTACAGTAACATAACATGAAATAAAATTAAATAAAAATTAAGTATTCAAACAATATTTTAAAACTCTTTTAAAAAAAATTAATTAAATTACTATGGAACATGTCAAACTTGCGAAATGTTCATGTACAGAAAAGTCAATTTTCTGAAATTGTCATATACGAAGTAATCATAATAAACTTGCAATTTTTATAACAAATGTCCTACAGGACTATAAATTATAGATTTAGCGATGGTTATCCAATATTTACTATTTTTATTTTGAACATTATGAATGTTCTGTGGAATATATTGTGTTATTACACTGCAGTCATGAATGATATGATGTATAGTTAAATTTTCATTGCAAATGCAAACAATATCCTTGCAATATTTTGTCCTCCAAGAATTTAAAGCAAGACGATGTGCTAAAGAGGTTATTGCTCGAGGATATTGTGAATTATCACTATATATTATTTTTTAAAGGAAATTTATTTTTTATTTTCTTTTCTATTATACTATAAATTTCTTTTGTTGATAAGGGGATGTCAATATGACTAACGTTGTGTTGATTTTTCGCCCCTTCTTTTGCTTTCCTGTCTGCCCAATCATTATTATCTAAACCACAATGAGATGGTATCCAACAAAACTGAACATTTGTGCCATTGATAATTAAGCAATGTATAAGATATTTTATTTCATATATAATATCACCTCTGCTTTTATAAATATTAGAGTCCAGACTCTGAAGAACAGATTTGGAGTCTACACATAATAAGATATTAAAAAAGGTCTTTTGTTGACTCAAGATTTTATGTAATGCCATAAGAATTGCGGTAAGTTCTGCAGTATAAATTGAACGATCTTTACCTAAATACAAGGATTCGCTAATTTTTAAAGCAGGTATAACATAACCAGCCCCAGTTTGGCCTGTATCTAAAACAGAACCATCAGTATAAATTTGCAAATAAGAATAATATTTTTTATCTATATGTTCATAAGCTTCTGTTGCTAACAATAATCCATTTTCTTTTTTCCGTATAGCAGTATATTCAAAATCAAAGTTTGCTCGCTTAAATTCCCATATTGGTATAGGCATTTGTGGTATTTTTTTAGAGATTGATTTAGGAAATAAATTTGACCCCTGTAAAAGTTCATTTGTATAAGTTGCTATTGTTTGTAAATAACTGATACCCTGTGCTCTTTTTGGATAATCTAAATCAGATCTTACTTCTAGTTCTGTGTCAGTGAAATTTTCTACAGCAGAGGCTCTAACTATATATTTAGCGCATGATAATTTTCTCCACTCATTTAATGGTAATACTCCAGCTGCTTTATAAGCATCGTCAGTTTTTGTATGTACTGGAATACCCATAACAATTTTAATTGCTTTACTGTCCATACTCTGGAGTTGTTTCAGTAAATATTTTGGTGCCGAAAAATATACCTCTTGTCCATACGTTAATTTAGATCTGACAAGCATGCACACAAGATGAATAAGAGTTTTAGTATCACGTCCCCATTTTTGAAAGCTTATAATCTTATTAAATTTAAACTTTTAACGGCCTTTTCCAACAAATAATGTATATGTTTTTTCCAACTTAATTTAGATGTAAAAAATACCCCGAGAAATTTTATTTCCTGTACATATTTCAATTCTTTGATACCAATATAAAATTTTGGCAAACATTTGGGGTTAATCCCATTATTAAACAAGATCATGTTTGTTTTTTCTTCTGATAATTCCAATCCATTATCCTTCATGTAAATATCAATATTGTTCAGTTCATTTTGATATATCTTTTGAATATGTTTTATTTCATATATAGAAGTTTTCCTTTTTAAAGATACATTTACCCATATTGCAATATCGTCAGCATATTGAACTAGATGAATTTTATTACTTACAAATTGAGGTAAGTCATTTAACAAAATAGTGAATAAAAGAGGTGAAATTATAGAGCCTTTATAAGCATCGTCCCATGTTAATATTATATGTAGAAGAATAAGAGTGACCTACTTTGGCCATTATTTTTCTTCCATGCAAAAACCCTTTAATATATTGAAAAATATTTCCAGAAAGCCCTATATTTTTTAATTTGTATAAAAGTCGAGCATGCCAAACTCGATCATAAGCCTTTTTAACGTCAAAAAATGTAGCTAATATATTTTTCCTTCTAGCGAATTGTTTCTTAATGTGTGTTGTTAATTTCACTAAATGGTCTACTGTTGATCTGCCTTTTTTAAAACCAGCCTGATTTTCTGGAATTACTTAATTTTTTTCACAATAATATGATAATCTATTCATTATAATTTTTTCCATAATTTTACCAGCATGCAATGTTAATGCAATGGGGCGATAACTTGAGGATTCGTGTCGATTTTTCCCTGGTTTTAAAAGTGGAATAATTATTGATGTTTTCCAAATATCAGGCAACACATTATTGTCCCAACATTTATTGATAATAGTGAGAAAATGTTGTATCCATTTTAAAGGCATGTGTTTTAGCAAAATGTATGATAACCCATCTGGACCAACTGCAGATTTTTTAGTGCCAAAATAATTTAAAGCATCTGTAACCTCTGTTATTGATATCCTAGAATTCATAAATAAAGAATTATCTGAATTAGGTTCTTTATAATGTTCAGAGTTTTCTTCATGTTTTCTTTTTTCGAACTCATCTTTAATTAGACTACTAGTATTGCTTGCATTTGCAAAAAGTTTTCCAAATTCTTCAGATTTCTCCTTTGGAGAAGAAAATAGTTTGTTAGTTATTTTTATGGGACACTTAGGAAGCTGAAAGCCATTTTTCATTTCTTTAACTCTTTTCCAAACATTATTGACATTACATGTATTTGATATTTCTTTTTTACAAAAATCTTCCCAATATTGTTTCTTTGCTGATGCTATAATTTTATTACAATTGATTTTTGCACATTTCATGTGCCTATGTGCGGAAACAGATCTACATTTTATCCAATTCTTAAATGTATTCTTTTTTTCCTTAACTGCATCTGCACATGCTTGATTCCACCAAATATTACCACTGTGTTTTTTCTTTACAGAATTTCTCTTAATAGGTATAGACTTATTAGCTGCAGACAATATTGTTTTTGTAAAACCTGTACAAATTTCATTAATATCTTCATTTTGTAGAAAGTCATCCTCAGAGTACAATAAATGCATTTGATACTGATTCCAATCTGCACGAGTATAAATATATTTTGGTATAATATCATCTTCTATTTGTACCTCTGGCTTTTCATTTATTACAGTTACAACTGGAAGATGGTCACTACCTAATGAATCAGAGTCCACTTCCCATATACTGTCTATTGCCAAATCAGGCGATACAAACGTTAGATCAATGGCAGAAGGTTGGTGGGTTGCTATGTCAGGAATCCTTGTTATTTTACCATCATTTAACAATATAAGACCAGAAGTAATGATATTTTCAATAAAACGATTATTTGTATTATAATTACATCCTTTATCCCAAAGTGTTGAATGAGCATTGAAATCACCAACTATAATCCAATTTTCATTTATATCAATTGATTGTAACCATTCAGTATTAAAATCATCTGGTCCTAATGGATAATAAACAGACGTGATATTAACATACATTTGATCATGTATTTTTACTTTCACGGCTACTGAATACACATCATTTAAATCTTTTGGAATGGGAGACTTGCATGTGACGTAATCCAAATCTTTCCTAATGTATATCGCAACGCTAACTTTTGTATTCTGTTTAGTAAATGGTGTTACCGGCGGAAAAAAGTAGCCTTCAATCTTAGGAAGTTTCTTCCTTTTTACATTCAATGACTGCAGTGCAAGAACATGATGTTGGTTTGTTACTACATATTGCTGTAAAGAGTGTACATTTGTGGATATAGATCTGCAATTCCACTGAACAATACTAAATTTATCATCAATCATAAATTTAAGATTTTTTTTTTAAATGAATGTAACGTTGTTCAATTATGACAAAATATTTCTGAACATCAGTGACATTAACTTCATTCCTTTTTGATTCAGATGAATGCAGTCTCTGTAAAAGGAACGGTTTGTAGCCCCCGTTTTTGTGAGAAAGGATACACTGTTGTCCACAAAGTGTACATTTTCTTTGACACATGCTGCTCTCAGTGCAGCGTTGGCGGCATCACCCTTCTTTCTCAACTGACCTCTTGGGGGTACTATAGATGACAAACAAATGTTTGCTGCAGGGAATGTTGTCTTGACTACTTTTATCATCTTTAGCCAGTCCTTCATGTTAATGTTTTTTGTTTTGCAGGTGTTGATACCTGCATGAATAATGACATATTCTATTTTTCCATTTGCAGGTACATCATCCAACCATTGTACAATGTCTTCAATTTTTATACCAGGAATGCAGACTAGCTGACCTTTGACGCCTTCAACAGCAACTTCTTCCATTCTGATGCCTCTAATGACGGAGTCTCCTATTATGAGTTGTTTAGTATCTTTGGCTACTTTACTATGCTTTAGCCTTTCAAAAGGAGTACTGGTGTTGTCACTGACAGATCTCATGTTTAGTTTAGAAACATCCGGATATTCGACAAATGTGTCACAAGGAGTAGAACATGACACTGTCTCTGGTGTTGATTCATCACTTGTTACCGCATCTGACACCTGCCGTACATTGTGTTTACACAGTTTGATCAGCTGCTCTGCCTTATCTCTTTCAGAGTGTGCAATGCTTGCTGTTGTTGATTTATGTTGAAAAAGTGTTTTGTAGATTGCAAAAAGTCTGTCGATGTTTGTGTCTTGCTCACTAATTATTGGGACAGCTACTTTTTCCAAAAACTCTGTGAAAGATGGTGTTGAGGTTGCAGTTTGTTGTGCAGCTACTTGAGCATATGTTTTTTTACTTTCTTTTTCAGGACGTTTCTGCTGTACTTTCTCAATAGCCTCCTGCATGCTCATTGAGCATTTTGATCTTTCTGTGAGAGCATGTTTTAGTAGCACCTTTTTGTCACATCCACGATAGGCAGCTGAATGCTCACCTCCACAGTTTACACAGTGAGGCTTGGAGGCGTTGCAGTTTTGCCTTGTGTGATATCCTCCGCATCTGCAACATCTTTGTTTTGCACAGCAATGTTTCAAGGTATGGTTTAATCGCTGGCATCGTGTGCACCGTGGAACTGGAGGTCAATATGGATGTACCTTAAAAGTTTTGTCATTTTGTGTCAATGTTGCAGGCAATTTGTTTGATGCAAACACTATTCTTGTTATGGTGTGACTTGATTTTTTCGCAATGATATTCTTGTATTTGATGATGTTTTCATTGTTCTTTAGAGTGTGTGTATTGCTTAGTCCAAATACTACTCCTTCAGTTGTTTCAGTTGGAATAACACACTTTACATGTGCACCCCCGATGTCAGACAGTGATAATAATTTGTCTTGTTGTTGCCGAGAAACACAATGAACATACCAGTCTCCAGAACGCAGTTTACGAACAGAAGCGACATTACCTACAAAACCTTGAAATGGAAATTTACTTGATACAGGAAGTTTCTTCAAAGTTACATTTCCCGTATGTTTATCCCGTACTAGTACAGGAAAGTTTTGTTTACAAACATTGTCTTTCGAGTATTTTATACTTATTTGCTTTTCAGGTGTAGTAACTATAAATTCCCTTTCATTTTCAAGAATGATCGATTTCTTGTCTATATTAAACTGTTCACGAAGGCAATGCATCCTTATTGTACATTTTGTTATATTTATGTAATATTGAAATATTTTATCAAGTGCGTATGTTGCGTCACTAAGATGAAACAAGAAACTTTTTTGGGTAACTAAATGTTTACGTCATTTCCACTCTGGTAACACACAATGACGTATTTCTTATTTTTCATCCCAAGACGAACACCACGCAATCACATTCTGGAAGCAGTGATCGAAGAAAACCTTTCAGGAGCTCAGGTTGTAAAGATCCCTTCATTTCCATGACCAGAAGTGACCCCCCTTCTTGTAATTATTTGATGTTGAAAGTCAATATTATATTTTTGATGTAAATTCTTCATCTTTTTCCACCATTCTAAATATTTGTCAGTAAACACACTTTATTAAAAAAAAAAAAAAAAAAAAAATTGCCTGTGTTACGTCACATTTTGTAAACTATATGTCTTTCGTCATCTTTACTTAAAAGCCCTTGAAACGAATTTCCATAAATGACGTAGTTCCTCTTATTATGTCATACCTAAATATTTACCACGTGTTACTAGTGAAGGAATTGTCCGAAGGTCGAAAATCACACAGTCTTCCTTAAATGACGTAACGGTTCTGACTAAATGACGTAAAAGTCTTAGAACACGGCGACGCCAAACATGTGTAACATATTTAGATCGATAGGACGAAGGTTCCTTTATTAAAAACAACGAAAGTTAATCTTCCAATAGTTTCTGTTAGGTATGACAATAGACAATATGACTGGCGATAACAACAACTAGAAACATCGGCTGCAGATAGTATAAGAATAATGTCACGCGCCAAAGAGAATTCCAGAGATCACTTCAGTCAATGCAGACGTCTCATTTCACGGCTTACAACAACAGTCTACGACACAAAAAAGATAATACTGGAATTTCAAATCGATATGAAAACGGTCACATGATTAATCACTACCAGATGTTTCCCCCAAATTATATAAAATCCATTCGATGTTTGTCGCTCGACATGCCCTTGGTTTCATTATGGCGTCACAAAAAATCGGTCCTTGTCATGAGAAAATACTGCCAAAGTTCCATGAAAAAACAATCATCTGGATGAACAGGTCAAATATCATGAACTTCACATACTTCTAAACACATCAGAATAAGAAAATCCTCCAAACCTCAAGATCACCAAATCAAAACATCGAAAATCGCCTCACAGATCCGTAGATGACATCGAAACAGAACCACAGGCACCCATGGGTGTTTATGTGTGTGTCTGTGTGTGCGCGCGCTTGTGTGTGTGCTTGTGTGTTTTTGTGTGTGTGTGTTAGGGCTAGTGCACATGAAGTTTGTGTCTGGGCTGCAGCTCATTTAGTTGGATTATCACGCGGCAGTGTAAAATCCTCGCTGGGTACCTATCAACCAGTGTGGCTGGGTACCTAGTGGGTACCTATCAACCAGTGTGGCTGGGTACCTAGTGGGTACCTATCAACCAGTGTGGCTGGGTACCTATCAACCAATGTGGCTGGGTACCTATCAACCAGTGTCATGATCGGCTCTAGAAGGGGGTGGGAGAGGAGAAAATTATGGTTTGGGAGGTACAAGGGGGGGTGGGGGGGCGTACTTGACGAACTGTCCTGAGTGTATTACAACTTTGTTAAATGATCGCCTTCTAAATGATCTTCTGATTTCTTTAAACAAAGACAAAATTTCAGTTCTTTTTCTCTTGGATCTTTCGGACGCGTTTGATACTCTCGATCATGAAATTCTTTTATCACGTCTCAATAACGATTTTGGAATCCAAAATAGTGCTCTTAACTGGTTTCGGTCTTATCTCTCAGAAAGAAAACAAGCTGTTCTAGTAAATGGTATTAAATCTACCGCACAACCGCTTGATTTTGGCGTTCCTCAAGGTTCTGTGCTTGGCCCTGTTCTATTCATTATGTACGCCTCTCCTCTCTCCGCCACGAAATGTATGCTGATTACACCCAACTTTATCACTCTGACTCTCCTTCTAACTACAATCATTTAGTTCGGACCATTCAGGATTGTGTTACTGAGGTAATTGGCGAACTGCGCTGAGTTCATTACAACATTATTAAAGTTAACGGGTTGGGTTGTAAGAAAGTTACCTCTGCGTGCGTGCGTATGCGTGCGTGCGTGCGTTTCTGTGCGTGTGTGTGTCTACATGGGTGTTCTCGTATTTTTACTCCCTTGTCATTATACGTTAGTTTTGGCCGAGTTTTTCATTAGTGTTGGCAAAATTCTTTTGCGGTTTGAACTAACATTTTTTAATGGGGAAAACATCTCTATACGATAACCGTATTATTGTTTTTATTGTTTTTATTATTATTATTATTATTATTATTATTATTATTATTATTATTATTATTATTATCCAAAGGCTATAGTTTTCAGAACCTGCGAAACGGCTCTGAACCTTCCCAAAACGCGAGTTCCGAATTATTCGATACCGTTTAAGTATATATTTAATTTGTTTAAGAGCCTCAACTGATTTCATATTTCAGCGTCACAGATCCATTTCAAATTTACATTAAGTGTTGCTTTACCGAGAAGAAAAAGACTAAACCACACAAAACCTACTTAAAAATTACAGTTTTGATTTTTTTAAATAGATAAATTCATGTGGTTATGTGTCTGTTAATAGCGTCAATGTTGATTCTAAAAACAGAAAAACCACCGCAGCAAAGGTGTGTGTCATAGGCATAATGTTTGTGTTTGTTTACAGAACAAGGACGATACACCTAAGGTTCAAATCGTGACGGTCGTTTTGAGCAACCATTGTCAGTTATATCATCTTTTTAATGTGGCAACAAAGCAATTTCCCAAATAAACTATCTAATTTCGCACTAAAAATTAAACAAACATCCCTGATACCCTAGCTTTTAGAAGAGTATACTTGAAAGATATGTCGCATGCGCTCGGTCTCACCATAGCCTTTTTGGTTATTTCTGTGATGTAGATGTTAAAACCCAAATTCACATGCGAGTGTCGTGCACGACAAAATAGGCATGTGTATTCTACTATAAATTCTAAATAAATAAATAAATGCCCTGTTTACTAATATGCTAAACTAAATACAGAAAACCCAACAGAACTATGTAGACATACACTACTAGCTGCGTTCGTCACGCTTGTTGCGTTCGTCATGTTTTCGCATTCTTGTTTGTTTTTGTTTTTGTGTTGTTTCTGTAGATTTTACCTTGTCACAATATGTCAAACAATTAGGGGAAAAAAGCTGGCCACATATACTTACAACTTATGTCCTTCTAATGCCACTAAAACCATCAGAAGGGATAAGGACGATTTGAGGAGAGAGCGTTTGTTTGGCAATATTGTTTGTTGACATCGTACACAGCTCAGCGGTCAGAGGATGGTCCATGGCCACTGGCCAAACAATGTACATGTAATTGGTCATAATTATGGTCAACTGACAATGAAAGGTCGAACCCATAATAATTGTTACACTCGTTGTTGGTTTTTATCAGTAGTTGATTCAGCCCCAATGCTTGAATCCTGATAAGTGTAACTCGGATTCGTTTATCCACGCAACCTGTTCACTCAACAAGGCAGGAGTCGTCGTATGAAGTATTCCAACTTTATTCAGCATAGATCAACAACTGCATACAATCGTTCAATCGCTTTTTCCGCTTTCTCTCCTTTTTCAGACACAGTGCATCAATTATATAGTTTTTCTATACTCCAGATAACGTTAGAATATTCCAGCGTGACGCATTACAACCAATCAAAATAAACTTCGTCATCACTGTCTTACGTCATACAACTTAGAACCATCTGGCAGCTACTACCAGATCTATCCACACGCTTCGATCGATAGTAAACAAG
>CM072512.1:17399096-17481596 GCA_036898135.1 Oncomelania hupensis | reverse complement strand
GGTGAACAACAACCCTACCATATCTCTTGATACTTCATTTGCAATTAAGAGTATAGACGGATGTCATACACATACACTTGAAACTCTACGTACTTTCTTTGGACGGCCCCGTTAGTTTGACGTCAAAACAATGTTCCGTTAGGGTTAGGGATGTGTTAGGCTTAGGGTTAGGTTAAGGGTTGCGGTTGTAGTTAGGGTTTGGGTTAGAGTTAGGGTTAGGGATAGCTTCATAAAATTGAAAAAAATATCAAAATAATGTTAAAAGTGTCAAAATAACTTGTATGTAGTTTCATGACGGTCATCACAACGGCGTTTCTACACGGTTGTGTGTGTTTGATGGTGAGAGGCGGGGTTTGGGGGAATACTAGATGTGCCAGGAAAGAATGTATTCCAGTTTATGTGTACTTGTGTCAAGTTGTAGAATTATTGCAGAGAATGTCAAAGTGAAACCTCCATTGATGTCGTTTGCAGGTTACTAAAAATAGTGCAAACGATGACGATCTTCTTTGTTTACCGTCCTCTGAAGCTGCATGCAGACGGAGCGAAATTAGAAAGGCATCTCTGTCGGGTACGCACAATTAACTATATAAGCTTGGAAATTGTAAAAATAAATAAATAAATAAAGAGGAAAGAAAAGAAAAGAAACAAGAGGCACGCCATTCAACTGTATTTAACAACACCAAAATATAAAGCCGAAAATAGGATTTTCTAGCTTTATTATCGACATTATCTAGCTGGAAATACCAAGGTCCTGCTGTTGGTAAACAATACCCCGAAACGAAGTGAGGTGACCCAGGTCACGTTTTTATTTGTGGTCTAATAACTTTTTATTGGTGATTTATTATCAAAGAGCACATTAACGTTTCGTTCGTTCTCAAAGCCCAGTGATGTCATTGAAATGTTAAAACGATCGATCGATAATTAGTATATGATTCTTTGAGCGATAACATCACGAGCAAACATGCCGAACAGAATAATGGTACAGTGTAGTGTCTAGGTTAAAAATATAGGGCGTTCATCACACCCTGTCTGTTTGAAATCAAAAGGTGACAAGTTTATAGATATTGAACACAACTATAGTAATGTCAAAATTGAAAACAAACACACACACATACCCGCGCGCGCGCACGTACACACACCCACACACACAGCCATTCTAAAACAATCAGTATTAAATAACTAACATATTTATCTAGAACAAAAATCAAATTGAGTCTTTATGTTCGTCCCAATGAATCCCGCGCATCATAAAATAGGGATATTCGGTAACGGGCTAACAAAGCTGCCTAATTTGAATTTCATTTTAACAAAATATATTTTTTTAAAACACAAAAGCATACCAAATTAAAAAACAGAAGAAAAATCACTTTAAAACTTTTTCTATTATACTATCTATAGCAAGGAATTAAAAAGTGGACTATTAAATATGTGAACTTCAATAATGATTGCAGCACCGGTGGTATTTGCTGTTTTAATGTAGGGCACAAAAGTATATGTTGAGAAATAATGCCACTACATGCACATAATACATTTGTTGACATGTTTGTGTTGAAGAAAAAGCTTTGCGGCCCTATCAAATCAAATCCTACAGGCTATGTTTCTGTTACTGAGCAAGACTAGGCATTGCAATAATGCCTCGCACAAACAGTATCTTAAGTGGCAGTTTTTAAGAAATGAGATCCACATTTGCTAGTTCGGTTCAATGTTGCTTGCACTACAGATCGCTTTGTCTTTGGATCATCCCACCCTCACCCCATATTCCTCCTCCGTGAATGCTCAATGAGCATGTCTGCCAGCGTGGAGGATCGAGCTATACCAGACAGTAACATCAACATCAACTATATAAACTGTCTCGCTGCTGCGACTTTTTAGCTGTAACCGATTATACCATTTAATAACCGATAGTGAAGAGAGCGATATTACTCTGTGCGGGATACGGATGAGTGAATTGTCACGGGCTTCTTTCCCTGTTTCGCCCTACCCTCAGACCGTGTCAATCTGTCCCTCAATATAACGTCACAGTGGTGAATAATGTATTGTGCTGTACAGTGTGCATTCTGTCTGTTTTAGTCTGTGGTCCGTAGAGTAACAATATAATGTATAGTATGCTTTTACGTAATGAAAATGTACAGTTTATCAGCTAGGTCTGACTTTCTAATGTTGTGTAGCTCATTGCTTTAAATCATAATTTTAAATATATATATACATATATAATTTTAAATATATATGCATATATATATATATATATATATATATATATATATATATATATATATATATATATATATATATATATATATATATATATATATATATATATATATATATATAGCGCATTTATCTCGTTGTACTTGACCAGACTCTAGGCGCTGGCCGATACAGGATCTAACTCAAACCGCCCGAGACGCCCACCCGCAGCCTTTGGGCGCATGGTCTGACGCCCGGACAAATGAGCACTATCCTGGCCAGCAAGGGATTGGGGTGAAGGACCAAGTGCATGCTGGGTGTGTTCTTGTTACCGACACTCGCCCGTCTAGGACATGAGCGTCAGGATCTTTAAAGTCCGTTATGATGGAATGTATGCGACATACAGACTAGACCTCGGTTTATACTCTCATCCGAAGGAGTAGGAAACGGGAGTAAAGTGTCTTTCCCAAGGACACAAAACAATGGCCCGGACAGGGCTCGAACCCGGGACCTTCAGATCCGCAAAGCCAAAGCACTACCATTAGACCACCGTGCCTCTCAACATCCTTTTGTATACTGAACATTGACATTGTGCGTGCCTACAGTATGTTTTATAGTGACAAGTATAAACTTCTTTCAAGGTGTGGGGTCAGCAGGTGGCATCGCAGTTTGGAGGTCACGCATATTCGCATACAACTGTGTTTCGAAAGTCTGCAAAATCTTGTGACGGAAGCTCTTCCAAGAAGATGCTATTGTTTTTGACGTTTTACTCAACTTAGCTGATAATTTTCGGGATTTGTGATAATTAATAATATTGTGTTTAGTAATGCCGCGAATGTCAGCTTTTTACTGACCAAGAAATATCGACAATCCTTTTTTCTGAACGATTTTTGAGACTATAGTGGTGCCGTGAATTGGGAATGATGATTTTTAAAACATTAATTTTATAGTTACATAGTATTCAATTTTGATAAGTGAACCCGAAGAGCCAAGTTTTGGATTGGAAACATTGATATTTTGACATTGTTGATTAAAAATCGTGAATATGTTTTTCTCTATAGAAAACAATGAGATTTTGATTGAAGCGTGTGAAGTTTAGTAGGGTTGTCTGTAGTGGGTTTGTTTCACGCACATCCGCTTGAAAGGAAACAACATTCATCTTCTAGGAATTGCTCTGTTCATGCGAGGTGAGTCTAAGATTTCTAGCTGGTTTGTCTTTAGACCAGTACATCCTTTGAAATGTTGTTGTGTTGTTTGCATACTCATCTTCATTCTCTTCTTCGTCGTCATCTTCGTATATTTGTTGTCATTGTGGTCATTCTTCTTCTTCTTCTTCTTCTTCTTCTTCTTCTTCTTCTTCTTCTTCTTCTTCTTCTTCTTCTTCTTCTTCTTCTTCTTCTTCTCCTCCTCCTTCTTCTTCTTCTGCTTCTTCTTCTTCTTCTACTTCTTCTTCTCCTCCTCCTCATCCGCCTTCTTCTTCTCCTCCTCCTCCTTCTTCTTCTTCTTCTTCTTCTTCTTCTTCTTCTTCTTCTTCTTCTTCTTCTTCTTCTTCTTCTTCTTCTTCTGTATACTCTACTATGTCATCTTTTTGTGTGCTGCTGCTGTAAAATAGTATCACAATATAAAATGCATAGTGCTTTAACAGTGCTTGTTTGCGTCTATTTTGTTTTTGCTGTCTGCTCTCTTTCTCACTATGGGAATAAACATGGGAACTATAACATTGGGCTTAGTAGTAGTAGTAGTAGTAGTAGTAGTAGTAGTAGTAGTAGTAGTAGTAGTAGTAGTAGTAGTAGTAGTAGTAGTAGGCTAGTAGTAGTAGTTGTTGTTGTTGTAGAAGTAGTACTGCTAATAATAATAAGAAAAAGAAGAAGAAGAAGAAGAAGAAGAAGAAGAAGAAGAAGAAGAAGAAGAAGAAGAAGAAGAAGAAATGTGTTGCTACATACCAAGAACCGTACAGTAAGGTCATGAGAACAAAGAAAACCAAACCAAGAACCAAAGTACCGAGCAATAGTAGCCTTGGACATTTGGTAGTATCTAAAGTGCTGTGCGAAAGACCAAAGTTAAAGTGTAATGTTCGTGTTAACGTAGAGTAACCTGACCATCCTTTATAGTGCGAAACACACGTTTCCCTGACTTCAGTACTACAATAGAAAGCTGACATGTGGGGACCACATTATAGTCACAACGTCGAGCTTTAACTAGAACACGCATAGAAAGCCTGCTATTGTTGGGCTGAAAAGGATTCTCTGACGGTTGCCTATAAAAGACTTCGGTTTAGTGAAATGTGGTAGTAAGCTGAGCCTGCTACCAAATCTCAGGAAAAGATGTTTTCTTATTTTTAGTTTTATTCTTTGGCAGTAACCAAATTGCCCGTGAAATAGGGTAGTCCGACAATACTTCGATTAAAACATGATAGCAAGCCATTGTTAGGGGTGTCGGATAGCGCAGTGGTTGGAGCACTCGCTACTGTGTCGCAAGTTAAGCACCGTCCAGTGCGGTTAGCACTTGGATGGGTGACCGCAAACCGTGAAGCGACAAATAACAACGCCCCCAGTTGACTCAACTGTGACTAAGTACCCACTCTCCTAAGGGTGGGAAAGGTAAAGCAGCGAGGGAGAGAGATGGGCATCACCCTCATTACGCTGGCCCAAGATAAGTGTGATCTCCCACCCCTACGGCCACAAGGCTATGGGACTACCTTTACTTTTACCCTTTTTTAGCAAGCCATTGAAATGAATTTCCAGACACTGTAACACATAGCTGAAAATCATTATATTCAATAGTGTTAATTTTCTTGGCGGTGCTGTAGCTCGGCTTTATTCTATCCTATCCTATCCTATCCTATCCTATCCTATCCTATCCTATCCCATAACCCGAAGGTCGTAGGGGCACCACAGATGATCGTTTAACCAGCATACTCCATCTTTCTCTGTCCTCAGCAGCCCTCATGGCTTCGCTCAGTGTCAAACCAGTCCATTCTCGAATGTTGTCCTCCCACCTCTTTTTCGGTCTCCCCCTTCTTCTACCTCCTTGCACTGTGCCTTGCAGAATGGTCTTTGCAAGGCCTGATGATCTGGTGACGTGGCCATACCATCGGAGTTTCCGTTTCTTCATCACTGTGAGCAGGTCATCGTATTGTCCAATGGCTTGTGTGATGGTCTGTCGGACTTCGTCGTTGGTGATGTGTTGGGTATAGGAAATGCCCAGAAGTCTTCTGTAGCACCTCATCTCCATGCTTTGTATTCTTCGTTGGAGATCTGCTGTGAGGGTCCATGCTTCGCAAGCATATAGGAAGATGGAGATGACCAGAGAGCGCAGCAGTCTTACTTTGGAATGTAGACTGATGGTTCTGTCTTTCCAAATGGGCTTCAACCTTGTCAGGGCAGCAGTTGTTTGTGCGATCCTGGAGAGGACTTCCTGTCGAGACCCATTGTCTGACACAATGGCTCCTAAATATTTGAAGCTGTGCACTGTGTTGAGGGATTGGCCTTGTACTTTGATGTCCGTGTTGATGCCATTGGTGTTGTTGGTCATCATTTTGGTCTTCTCTGCACTTATTTCCATTCCATAAGCTCTGGAGGTGGTGTCAAGCCTCTGTACAAGCTGTTCAAGTTCTTGTTCCTCTCCAGCCAATCCATCAATATCAACCGCAAAACGAAGATTGGAGATTGCTCTGCCCCCTATGCTGACTGTGCCTTCGTGATCTGCAAGAGCATCTGACATGATGCGCTCTAGGAAAAGCAAAAAGAAACCATGCTATTATAGTCCACTTACTGAACTATATGCAAACCGTGAAATATGCATTGACAATGACTCCCTGTTGCTATAGAACAATGACATAGCCATTGAGCAGCTATGATGACCAACTTGTTTGTCCGCTCGATAGCTCAGTCGTCAGAGCGCTCGACTTGTGTACGCGAGTCTCGGGCGACATGGGTTCGAATCCTGACTTCAGCAAACTATTTTGTGATTGCTGGATAGTAGTGGCCAGCGCTTTGAGAAGCTCTCTGAGTTTATAAGTCCGCTATATAAGAGTAATCTCTTTCTTTTTCTTTCTTTCTCATAATTTTACTCTAGAGCACGCATACTGCGGTGTATTAACGAAGTTTTTACAGACATGTTGATAATGTACGGCAAGAACATTTTAAAGCTTTGTAGTCTGTAGAAGATCGCACAAACAACTGCTGCCCTGGCAAGGTTTAACCCCATTTGGAAAGACAAGACCATCAGTCTACATTCCAAGATGCTGTGCTCCCTTGTCATCTCCATCCTTCTGTACGCTTGTGAAACATGGACCCTCACAGCAGATCTACAACGAAGAATACAAAGCATGGAGATGAGGTGCTACAGAAGATCTCTGATTACTTCGTATATGACAATTTCCGAAAATTGACTTTTCTGTACATGAACATTTCGCAAGTTTGACATGTTCCATAGTAATTTAATTAAATTTTTTAAAAGAGTTTTAAAATATTGTTTGAATACTTAATTTTTATTTAATTTTATTTCATGTTATGTTATTGTACCATTTTGTTTAAATGTTATTTCCTTTCCCCCATCCATGTAGCGCATATCCTTTCCCCCCACCTTCCTTTTATTTTCTTGTCTAAAATCACTTCGGTGAATAGACGTTAAATGAAACAAACAAACAAACAAACAAACAAACAAACAGAAGACTTCTGGGCATTTCCTATAACCAGCACATCACCAACGACGAAGTCCGACAGACAAGCCATTGGACAACACGATGACTTGCTCACAGTGGTAAAGAAACGGAAACTCCGATGGTATGGCCACGTCACCAGATCAACAGGCCTTGCAAAGACCATCCTGCAAGGCACAGCGCAAGGAGGTAGAAGAAGAGGGAGACCGAAAAAGAGTTGGAAGGACAACATTCCAGAATGGACTGGCTTGACACTGAGCGAAGCCATCAGGGTTGCTGAGGACAGAGAAAGATGTTGTATGCTGGTTAAATGATCCTCTGTGGTGTCCCAACAACCTCAGAGTTACGGGATAGGATAGGATAGGATAGTCTGTAGAAGTTCAACCAACAGGTTGAAATGGCAGTACATTTTCTGTCATGTTACGTTGTGATGCGACCGGCTTGTCTTTATTCCGCCTTAATGAGGCAATATTTTCTGTTTTCTTTCTTCTTGCACAGTCATATTTGTTTTTCTCCATCGGTGTTCACCATTGCTCTCTTGAGAGGTGGGGTGGGTGGGATGATGGTTAACAGGGTAAGACTAAAAGTGCTTAATGACTGACGGATCGTTTTGATTAAAAGCAATTTTCCATTACATATAATCTTCTATTTGTTTATCGACATCATTGAAATCACACAAGCCATTAGACTACACGATGACCTGCTCGCAGTGGTGAAGAAACGGAAACTCCGAAGGTACGGCCATGTCACCAGAGCATCAGGACTTGCAAAGACCATCCTGCAAGAACGCGCGGTGCAAGGAGGCAGAAGAAGAGGAAGACAAAAAAAGAGTTGGGAAGACAACATTCGAGAATGGACTGGCTTGACAATGAGTGAAGCCATGAGGACTGCTGAAGACAGAGAAAGATGGAGTACGCTGGTTAAACGATCATCTGTTGTGGCCCAACGACTTTCGAGTTACGGGATAGGATAGGATCACATGGTGCTTTTGTTTATCTTCTGTTTATCACCTATCTTGTGTTTACTTATGACTCATAATAGTCGGTTACACTGTTGTACCCACCCGGTCGTTGAACTCTTTCGCTAAACATAAAAGAATAATAGACCATTAGTCTGTTTGCGCTGTACTATGAGTTTAATCCAAAACAGTTGGTGGAAGGTTTGCTCACTTAGTTAATTGATGTTATCAACTCAATTAGGAAAATCACTTTCAACATCGCCTAATGGACCAAAGTAGAACTACGCGGACTGGGCATTGTTGGTCGAGTTTGACTTAAGGCCGACTTTCACTTAGCATCACTTTCCATCTCATCCGGCCGCTGATCAGCAGGTATGCGTGCTCCGCTGCCCGCAAATCAATGAGCATTCACGCTCTTTGTTTCTACATCGATAAAACTTAAAGAGGCTGATTTTGTAGGCTCTCAACGGCGGATGTTGTTGACGCGCCTGTGGCCGTTCTTACTAAGCTTACACTACTTTAGCCATACTGTGTCTGCGACTTCTGCAGAAGGTAGAGGCAACTACACCTCTTTTTATAACGCCATAAGCAGCTCTTTGAACTAAAATTTGCTATGTAAACAGCTTATTTGATTTTCACGATGAGCTGCGGGAGCCTTATTTACTTGGAATAACTGATAATTATTGGTAAGTGTATCCATTATGCTGAGAGCTGCTGACGTAAAATACAAGAATGAAGTGTGACCTCTTGGGGTTTACATACCGGTGAATTTATTTAATTTAACTGAATTCCAATCTTGCTTTCTTCCGCCTCCACTCCATCGTCAGCCGAGAGAGACTGAGAGAGAGAGAGAGAGAGAGAGAGAGAGAGAGAGAGAGAGAGAGAGAGAGAGAGAGAGTGAGTGAGAGAGAGAGAGAGAGTGAGTGAGAGAGAGAGAGAGTGAGTGAGAGAGAGAGAGAGAGAGTGAGAGAGAGAGAGAGAGAGTGAGAGAGAGAGAGAGAGTGAGTGAGAGAGAGAGAGAGTGAGTGAGAGAGAGAGAGAGAGAGAGAGAGAGTGAGTGAGAGAGAGAGAGAGAGAGAGAGAGAGAGAGAGAGAGTGAGTGAGAGAGAGAGAGAGTGAGTGAGAGAGAGAGAGAGTGAGTGAGAGAGAGAGAGAGTGAGTGAGAGAGAGAGAGAGAGAGAGTGAGTGAGAGAGAGAGAGAGAGAGAGAGTGAGAGAGAGTGAGTGAGAGAGAGAGAGAGTGAGTGAGAGAGAGAGAGAGAGAGTGAGTGAGAGAGAGAGAGAGAGAGAGAGAGAGAGAGAGTGAGTGAGAGAGAGAGAGAGTGAGTGAGAGAGAGAGAGAGAGAGAGAGAGAGTGAGTGAGAGAGAGAGAGAGAGAGAGAGAGAGAGAGAGAGAGAGAGAGAGAGAAGGGGGAAAAAGAACAGGGCAGAGGAAGCAAAAAGAACATGTAATTTGGAAAGCTGCATGCAGTGCAATCAAGTTGCCTTTGGAATAATTGAACAGAATTGTAACCCATTATTCAAACGCGCACGCGCACACCCACACCAAAAGACGCGCACGACATCAATCGCACACAATCCGTGCATGAGTCACAATACAAAGAATCATTCTAGGACAGGTCTTCAATTGTATGGAATTCCCTTGATAAATGTTTAGCTAAATAATTTATTTTAGATACATATTTTTTAAAAATAATCATTTATTTACAAACAGTGTAACATTTCTCTAAATAATATATTTTGTCGGTAAATAGCTTATTATTTACCCTACCAATATGTTATTTAGGTAAATAAATCATGATGTATATGTTGTTTAGGTAAATAAATCATGATAAGGCATTCCATGCCTACTCTCCCCAACATTTTCAACGTCTTTTTGGAGCGCATCATGTCAGATGCCCTTGCAGATCATGAATGCGCAGTCAGCATATGGGGGTAAAGCAATCTCCAATTTCCGTTTTGCGGATGACATTGATGGATCGGCTGGAGAGGAACAATAATTTGAACAGCTGGTACAGAGGCTTGACACCACCTCCAGAGCCTTTGGAATGGAATTAAGTGTAGACGAAAACTGTGACCAACAACATCAATGGCATCAACACGGAAATCAAAGTCCAAAACCAATTTCTCAACACGGTGCACAGCTTCAAATATTTAGGAGCCATTGTTTCAGACAATGGATCCCCACAGGAAGTCCTCTCAAGGACAGCACAAACAACTGCTGCCCTGACAAACCCATTTGGAAAGACAGGACCACCAGTCTACTCTCCAAGGTAAGGTTCATGCGCTCCCTTGTCATCTCCATCTTCGTATACTCTTGTGAAACATGGACCCTCACAGCAGACCTACAACAAAGAAAACAAAGCATGGAGATGAGGTGCTACGGAAGACTTCTGGGCATTTCGTATACCCAGCAAATCACCGACGACGAAATCTGACAGGCCATCGCACAAGCCATTGGACAACACCATGACATGCTCACAGTGGTAAAGAAACGGAAACTCGGATGGTATGGCCACGTCACCAAATCATCAGGCCTTGCGAAGACCATCCAGCACTCACGGTGCAAGGAGGCAGAAGAAGAGGGAGTAAGAAAACGAGTTGGGAGGACAACATTCGAGAATTGACTGGCTTGACACTGAGCGAAGCCATGAGAGTTGTTGAGGACAGAGAAAGATGGCGTACGCCGATTAGACGATCACCAGTGGCGCCCCAACGACTTTCAAGTTAAGGGATAGGATTTGGATAGGATATTAAGGCATTGTTCTAAATAAGGAATTATTTATCTATATAATGCATTATGTAGCAGAATGTGTGTGAAATAATATATTATTTTGAAATGTTTCTAAATAATGATTTGTTTATCAATGTAATGCCTTATTTAGAAGAATTTGCTAAATAATGTATTATTTAGAAAAATTACCATCCCTCGCGTCTATTTACAGCCAACCACCTGTTTGAACTCCTCTCGTCAGGCAAACGCTTCAGAGCATTAAAAGTTAGAACCAGTCGGCTTTCCCGAGGTAGCCCCCTCAGTACCAGTGACCTCAGTTGTTCACAGAGCATGAGGTTTGCACAATTTCATGATGTTTTAATGCACGTTTATGCATAGATTTATATACCCATGTACAATTGTGTGCGAGTGCGTGTGCGTGTGTGTGTGTGTGATGTGTGTGTGTGAGTAAGGGGGAGGGTATAAGGGAGGAGGAGTGGCGTGCGTGCGTGCTGTACTTCTTTAAACAACTTTTTCTCTTAGATCATTCAATGTTTTTATTTCCAGTGAAAGCATGCTTGTTGTTGTAGAGTGACTGAATGTTTTACCGCATTACCATAACAAAACCCTATGTAATTTTGAATTCATTCCGTAACAAAATGTCTTGACTTGTCTTGACTTGACTTACTAAATAATGCATTATTAACGTAAACAATTCATTGTTTAGGGACTGCAATTTGCATTATTTAGGAAATTCGCAGGTGCCAGTCGTATTACTGTGAGGTTGGGTGTAGTAATAAAGGAAACTGGAAAATGGTGATTTTACGCTGTTTTGCGATTTAAGGTGAAGGCAACTGCTTTATTTCACTCTATTTTGTATATGTTCGCAATAGTAATAATATACGAAACTGCAACAGAACGGCTCCAGAAAGGAGGGATCCATCCTTATTTCTGCATTGGCGGGATTACCTTCAGAGTAAATAAACATGGAGAACTCGCAAGTTAACGGCGCTCTTGTGAAAAAATAGCAGTAGCGTTGATTTCAGTTATTCAAAAATTTCAACACCTATCTCTGCGATTTGGGGTCAATACATTTTTTAAAAAGCATACTTTTTTTTCCTTCTGACGGAGATACTAAAAACACTGAACACTCCCGCACAAAACTGACCTTGACCTTTCGTTGGTGGTCGGGACGTTACAGACGTTTTATTTTCGAATTTGTGGAGGATTTATGTTGAAAAATACATAATTAATACAAATTTGGGATACACAATCTTTGGGAAGACCTTGCATTTATTTATAGAAAGCAGTATCATAATTTTAAAAAAAAAAAAAGAAAAAGAAAAAAAAAGCAAATTTTCAAGCGAATCCTCGAATCTTTTAACCTAAATAATGAAATTGCAGTCCCTAAACAATGAATTCTTTACGTAAATAATGATTAGCAACATCTTCTAAATAATACATTATTTAGCCAATTCTAAATAAATTATTCTGCCATTTCTAAAAAAAATACATTCTTTGACATAATCTGCTAAATAATGCATTAAATAGGTAAATAATTCCTTATTTAGCAGCAATGCATCATTTACCTGTATCATGATTTATGTACGTAAGCAATAATATTGTTTTGGTAAATAAGTTATTTACGGAAAAAAAATATTATTTAGAGAAACCTTACACTGTTTGTAAACAAATGATTACTTAGAAAATATGCTTCTGTATAAAGTTTATTTAGCTGAAAGTGGTAAACAGACACCGAAAAGAATCGCAAATAAATATTTTACAAAGAGAATTTCATAGTACAGTGCATGTGATCTCAGCTATGTTTTACACGACGTCGTGTCCCAAAAGTTAACTGCAGGTCTATATAATCAACGACGACTGAGTTCACTGATGATTCATTAACACGATATTTCATCAGGATCGACTGACTATACAATGTCATTATGCGCTTCCTCTATTGAAGCATCCTTTTTCTGTTATTGATTGGCGAAACAGTTTGAAACAGCGTGACAAAAAACCCTATAAACTTAGACATGCCATTCAGCATTTCGGGCTTGATGGATTGAGGAGGGGGGGTAGCAGTATGGTTCAGTGGTCAGAACGCTTGCCTGACATGCGATAGACCCTTTTTCTCATCACAGGAGTCGGCTGTTGGTAATGACTATTTATACGGTGTTTCACCACTACCACCGTCATCCCTACCTTCGTACCACTGTAGCAGCACGTTAAAACAACAACAACAACAACAAAAAGACAACACATGCTCATCTTGCCACACGAGCATACATTATCAGTCCTTCAGGATTGCTCATTTGTCGGGGTGCGCGTTTGACAATACGCTTGACGCTGGCGCATTGAGTTCAGAGATCCTGTTGACAATTACGGCCTTGAGGAGCTCTTTGATCTGATTGGTGCGCTGTATAACCTTTATTATTGCAAATCATTTCACACATGGCACTGCAAGGATGACTGACAGTCAATAGGGATCTTTCGAAAGCGGGTGAAAGTGAAAGTGAATGTGAATCGGGACTACTTATTGTTGTGACGTCAGCAATTTATGTGACGCTTTAACTTCCCGTGGTGAAAGGTCGCGAAGTCTGCCTACCACAAGGAATAAAACTTCGTGGAAAACCTGATTTCCACGAACTAATGTTAGTGAGTACATTTTGGTTATTAAATCGTTTGTAAAATGTCCAAAAATGATTTGAATTTGTATATGGTACATTACTCAACCATTTTAGAAGGAATAATGGGGATCTAAACTCGGTCTCAGACTTAAAACGTATTTTCAAACGAGCTACTGAAAAGCCGTCATGGATGTCTAGAATCTATCTATTCTGTATCACCAATCAGCAGTCCAAAAACTGTTTTATGTGACAAAAATGAAACTCGAAACTTTAATGTAAAATATCTTCAATGTTAGAGCACTAATCAACATAATCGTTACATTCGTGTCAAATCATGATTTGTTAGAAGAAGCCTTACGTAGGCATAATAGGGCTCTGCCTCTGGGCCTGCCCTGTGTGTGCTCAATAAAATCACAACGAAACTAGGTGCTGAAATCGAAAGCGCACAGAAACACGTTCGTTTCGTTTCGTAACGCGGCGTAAGAATCTCCCGGCGTGCCTCTCGTAGGACGAAACGAACACACAATCACTTTCACTTTTACCCGTTCCGAAAGACCCCTACTGGGCCTGCTGATATTCAGCGTGCGAGGGTAGCGTACTTTTGTCCTGCTGAGAAAAGTTGGGGCGGCTCAGGGAATATCAAAAGAAACCAAATACCACGCGCACCGTCGCGATTTTGTATAATTAATCACCAGTGCCCGCTCCAGCATCGCGGCGGGATACGAAAATTAGTTGCAAAGTAGTATAATGTCAGCGGTCTCTGATATTTTCTAAAGAAAAGACAAACCCACTAGAAATCCTGTTGTCATAATTATACCAGTAATAGAAGGAATAAAATATTAACTGAAACGATCATTAGGTTAACGGGTTGGCCTGGGCGTCGGTAACAATAACATGTTTACCAAACATATATTTGTTGCACACCCAAGGTCATTTAAGCAGAGTTGAAGATAAAGGTGTCCTCCTAACCTTTAGTCCCCTAAACGCTCTGTGTCCGGGGACTTTAATCTACCTACCTACATTCGATCGTTGAGGAAAGGAAGCGTTTTGGACCTCTCTTCTCTAGACCAGCTTTATGAGGGCGGTGCGTTTTTTTTCTCTCCTCTCCTTCGCTGCTTTACTTACCTTCCCTCGTTCTAAACAGATTCAGGTAAAGGGGTGTGTTGTGCGCTTGTTTCAATCTTTAAAAAAATTTTTTTTTGTCGTTTGGTGTTTGCTTTCCACGCATAGTCACTCATCCAAATGCTAACCGTTCCTGACGTTGCTTAACATGACACATTGCTACCCCACCCCCCTTGGAGGTGCCGGGGGTTTCTGTATAAATAGTATCCGCACTTTGTATAAATTTAGTGCTTTAAATGACCACTGTTTCTCTCATTCTTATTTGTTCTTTCTCGTTCCAATCGTTTCTCTGTTTTATCAATCTTCTATCTTCTTCCTTAGATCAGTCACCTACCTTTTTTGGTGTTTTTTTTTGAAAACCTTCCCAAACTCCTAATTTGTGTATGGGGTCTGTTGGGTCAGCTTGGGGCTATTGGACGCTTTCTGCCAAAGGGTGACTAGGTATTTCTATGGTATGATATGTGTTTTGTTAATATGTTAAAATGATGTTTATATTCCATTTTATTTTTGTATACGGGAGTTCGATAAATTAGAGTAAAGATACCTTTATTGTATTTTGTTTTTGTATACGGGAGTTCGATAAATTAGAGTAAAGATACCTTTATTGTAAAGCGTGGGATACCTTTATTGTAAAGTGACCGGCTGGTGGAGTGCCTTCAGTGTTACCGTTCGAGTTTTTTCAGCAGATCTTTTATGTGGAACGGGAGTGAGTCTTCTTCTAACCAAGTTGTGATCCTGATTCGCCTCTTTACAATCCGCTGGACCCTATAAACAATGACTAACTAACTAGCGAGTGTCCAAACCACCGCACTCAGGCGCCACTGTTACACTCCGTTTGATGGTGGTGTTTTCTATCAGTAGTAGATTCAGCCCCAATGCGTGAATTCTCCTGATGAGTGTAAGTTCGGATTCGATTATCCACGCAACCCGTTCAATCAGCATACAAGTCACTGAGTCTTCGTATGAAGTTTTCCACTTTTATTCAGCACACATCAACATCTGCATACAATCGCCTTTTCACTTTTACAACTCACTATCCACACCCTCACACAGGGCATCCAGTTTATAATTTTTCTCTTGATCGAGATAATGTCAGAATGTTCCCGATGACGCTTTACCACCAATCGAACTAAAGATCGTCATCACTGACTTACGTCATACATCTTTCTAAACATTCCAAGAACGTTCTCAAACTTCGACATTTATCAGGAAGTTTCTATCGACAGTAAACACGCAAATCTAGAGAATTCTCCAATAATATCGATTAACAAAAATTATCAACGTTATACAAAGCTTCTTCTAACAACAATGCAAACTCAAATAAAAGGTAAATAAACTCTATTATTGAATACTTAGCAAAACGAAACGATTAGATCTATCGTGCGCGCTTCAGACATACTATCCTTCACGTTTCAACGTAACAGCCACCCAAAAGATTATCACAAATAACTTTACACACACACACACACACACACACACGCACGCACACACACACACATACGTGTACGCGGTATCAAATGGGGTAAATTTACTCGGGTAGCACACAAAACGGGTAGGATAAAGGCTACTTACAGCGCTGCCTTAACCCTACTCGTTTTGTAACAATTTGACCTAGTTCGTGTCCTACAGGCCACGAACTAGGTCAAGTTTTGCCAACACGGGTAGGGTAAGGAATTTTCTTAAACGGGTAGGTTAAGTGCACCCGTTTTCGAAAAGGGTTAGGGTCAGGGCTAGTTGCAGCGCTGCAACTAGCCCTGACCCTAACCCTTTTCGAAAACGGGTGCACTTACCCTACCCGTGTTGGCAAAACTTGACCTAGTTCGTCTCCTATAGGGCACGAACTAGGTCAAATTTTTGGAAAACGGGTGCGCTTAACCTTCCCGTGTGAAACAAAACTTGACCTACTTCGTGCCCTATAGGAGACGAACTAGGATAGATCACTCCCTTGCACTAAAAACACTCCCATGCACTACAACTGCCCTCCCATGCACTAAAAGAGCACTCCCGTGTACTTAGGTCAAATGAGGAACGGGAGAAAAATGGGGAAGGAGATAATTACCCCATTTGATACTAAGAACGTCAAATTCCGTTCCTCATTCGTGACGTTTCGCAGCCACACACACACACACACACACACACACACACACACACACACACACACACACACATACTTGCGGAGACACCGTTATTTGGACTTTCCTCTATCGCCACATACGTTCTGTGGACAATGGGTCGTGCTACGACACCGTTTTTATGTACTTTAAAGTGTTCTAACCCTAACCCTAACACTAGCCCTAACCCTAGCCCTAACCCTAACCCTCACGGATCATTAAATGGACGTCCCAACAAGGAGGTCTGTCCAAAGAACGTATGCAAACTTGCACTAATTTGTCCCAATAACGCCGTGTAAACATCCTCACACCCACACACACACACACACACACGCACGCACACACACACACGCAGGCAAACACACACACACATTGAAGCGAGAAATGCACGGTTTGTCGTCATCGCATGCTTAGAGTACCGACTTCCTCCGTAGATACTACAGTGAACTTGCTGCCTGTTATTTGTTGTGCTGAGGCACCTACCTATTGCAGAACCAGCGCAGGTCGAATGCTCTTTGGTTGTCTGGCGGTGAAAAGGGTTTGCACAATACAATACAATACAGTACATACATTACAATGCAGTAGGCTACAATACAATACAGCTGTGTTGGCAAATTTAAATCGCCAGGGCCTCGAGGGGTTTTTACTATGACATAGACTAGGAGCGCCATTTTCAAAATAATTCATATTGTCTTCACTAGCTAACTCTGTCAATCTTCGAAGTGAGTCATTTTTGCTAATAGTGACTCCCGCCCCCTGCTCCATCCTCCACCCCCACTAATAACACAATGGGTGAAATCCTATACTATCCTATCCTATCCTATCCCGTAACCCGGAGGTCGTAGGGGCACAACAGATGATCGTTTAACCAGCATACTCCATCTTTCTCTGTCCTCAGCAGCCCTGATGGCTTCGCTCAGTGTCAAACCAGTCCATTCTCGAATGCTGTCCTCCCACCTCTTTTTCGGTCTCCCTCTTCTTCTACCTCCTTGCACTGTGCCTTGCAGAATGGTCTTTGCAAGGCCTGATGATCTGGTGACGTGGCCATACCATCGGAGTGTCCGTTTCTTCACCACTGTGAGCAGGTCATCGTGTTGTCCAATGGCTTGTGTGATGGTCTGTCGTCGTCGTTGGTGATGTGTTGGGGATAGGAAATGCCCAGAAGTCTTCTGTAGCACCTCATCTCCATGCTTTGTATTCTTCGTTGTAGATCTGCTGTGAAGGTCCATGCTTCGCAAGCATATAGAATGGGTGAAAAACCAATCAAATTCTAAAACTCTATTAAAGATTAATGAAATATACTTTTTTTAAAATTAAGTTTATACTACCCATTGCATAAAGTACAAAACAAACAAGATGCAAAGCCATTCAAATGATATGCCTAGAAATAACAAAAAGCAGTAGCTGTGATCGTTCTGGCGTCAAGGCGATTTTATTTAGAGGGTGGGTTATTGGGGAGGGCGGGTAAGGGAGTACTAAAAGTGTAATTTACACACAATGTGACACGACATATTTTATCCTATCTAGGAACTAGTGATGATGATGACGATGATGATGATGATGAAGACGGAGGTAATACACATTGCTGCAGGTGAAAGTATTCCCTACATCCCTTCAAAGTATCCTTTGGGCTCGCTGCTAGCCGCGGATGCGAACCGCAGCACGGTTTAAAAGTGACGAAAAGAGCCGAATATTGCTACAAGGGTTCAGAGCCCTTGTCCTAACCCTTGGCTCTACAAAAATGACCCTTTTCCGTACTAAAAACCCATTTGCCTTCTTGGATTCTTAAATTGTATGAAACCAAGTGAGGACACTATCCGGCGTCAATAAACGGTTCGAAACGATTCTCAGTTGACCTAGAAACAAATAAAGCGTGACCTAATTCGTCGCCTAGAGGAGACGAAACTTTTCCGTTTCTAGTCTTTCACCGACACTGTAACTGAACAGGCTACTAACCTCGCCAAAGTATCCCTTCAAGGGACAAGGGGCATACTTTGGCCTGCTGCGCATGGAGTATACTTTCTTTCGATCGTAGCTATGTGCAATGGGTGGAAGACGATGATGATGATGATGATGATGATGATGATGATGATGATGATAATGATGATGATGATGATGATGATGATGGTACTCGCCAGCCTCTGTTTGGGACTTCGTAACTAGCCTCTCTTTCTTTGGCGATAAGTAATGACGCAGGACAAGGTGGTCAGTAACATGGGTCTTCAGTTTATTTTCTTTCAGTCATCAATTCACGTTTGCGTTGTTATGATCTCCGCGGGTAATACCCTGGTAATGCCCTGGGGTGGAATTCATGGCCAGTTAAATTATAGGCGATGGTTAACGTTACCAACATTGGTTTTGTAACCAACAATGGTATCGTTAACCATCGTTTAGCAGATCGCTATTCATGAGCTAGTGTCCACGCATTGTTACTTAACCAAGGCTATTTTTGGGCTGTGCGGGAATATCCGTAAGGGGGCATAATTCAAGCAGCTGTTTTCCTTCTTTCGTCAACAAAATAGGCCTATAACCCATCGGAATCGTGCAGCCGCACGATTAAAGTCTGGCAATGGTGGCGTGGTTAGCAAGCCTACCGACAGCATGCTGGATATCATAGTGAGCAAGGAGAGCGAGCTTTTTGTTGGGGTGAAAGGAGAGATCACTTTGTAGTTTGTAATGTTAGGCCTACATTTTGTTTTTAGACTGAGGTGTCAATTTCTGCCGTTTCTGGGTAGTTTGGAACTTGAAATGTTGTCTTTATTTCGTAGGGTTGCATTACCCTACGAGTATAAACTATACAGATACACAATAAGCCTACACATCACCAGTCAAAATCCAACAACAATATTTTAATAATAATAATATTAACCCGTTTTATTAATATGACAGATTATTAAAGGTGCCAGAGGCATAAAAACAAAGAGTGAGACACACATGTAAAAGTGGTGACAAAACGCCTTGCCGATCACACAGTTTCAGTCTGTCTACCGCGTTCGTTAACGTGATGATATCATGCCGACGAAAACGAAATTTTGATACCAGTTCCACATCATCAAATTTGTCAAGTGGATTACTTCTGTCGCGAAATACTCTCTCTCTCCTCGGAGCTCGTCTCTGTCGAAGTTGCCACCAAACGATGGCCGCCATTTTTAACCAGTGTTCCATTGGTTATCGGGTGGTGCCCCCTCCGTTAAAATAACCATGGTTAGCAACCGTCGTTAACTCTGCTAAGGCCTCATGAATTTAAAATTTCCAGCTTAACCAACGTCGTTAATTTTACCAACATTGGTTAAGCCTTAACCAACGGTCATGAATACCACCCCTGATAATGCCCTGGTAAAAACTGAACAACAGGACTTAGTACCAAACAAACTGGCGATATTTATGCGCGAAGCAAACGCAGCTTACAAAAAGGTATGAATGAATCTTCTACCTTGTTATTTTTATGCCTGTGTCTGTGGTGAGTGCTGCTGGTGATGTATGCCTGTGTTGGGTAAATGTCTATGAACTGGATGTATGTGTGTGCATGGGCAGTGTGTATGTGCGGATGGTGTCGGGGGGCAGCCGCTGTGTTTTGTGCAAGTTATTTTGTGCAAGTTGTTACTGTTTGTGTATCCTCATGTATATCAGATATTGTTGTGATTTTGTTTTCTTTTTCTTTTTTTATAATTAGAGAGCACTCATACCCCCATTGTAATTGCCAAATCTGGATAAATAAAGTTGTTTGAATTGAATTGAATTGAATTGAAGGTAGAAAGAAAACTATAATTAAATTAAATTACTTATTACAAAATTTACCGACGTACAGAGTGCTGATAAAAGAACTAAGGCGAACATCGGACAAATTGAAACCGACCAAGGGGGGAACCAAAAACACAGAGCCTCAATTTCTTGTCAAGAGAAATCAGTTATTAACGAATATATTTTGAACCAGACGGTGCTTCAACATGACTGATTCCTACCGCAACTGCCTATGCAACAAGAAATAAACAAAGTCCAGAGGTTTATAGCAAAAGGAACGAAAACAATAGATTACGAACTTGAACCAAAGAAAGACAAGAGAAACACATCATTCAAGCAAACTAATCCATAAAAAAAACTGCAAAATCCGCTCAAAAAGAATAAAACAGGTACCAATCTAACCTTTTATCGCCGATGTCCCAAAATAAATGTTGACTCAAGTCCGCTACATTTCAGGAGTCTATAGGTCTCTGAACAATCGCCTCTATTTGGGAACATCTCGTTACTCCCCTGTATCACTACTCCCCCGGCTCGTTACTCCCCCGGCTCGTTACTCCCCCGGCTCGTTACTCCCCCAGCTCGTTATTTTGAACAAAGTTCGACCTATTTCGTCGCCTATAGGAGACGAACTAGGTAAACTTTTTAGAAAAGGGTTCGGGTAAGGGTTAGTTGCAGAGCTATCCCTAACCCTTGCCCTAACCCTTTTCTCTACAAAAATCACTTTCCGATTCCTACATTCTTAAAATAACGAGCTGGGGAGTAACGAGCCGGGGGAGTAGTGATACGGGGGAGTAACGAGCTGACCCCCCTCTATTTCAGAGAATACTGAGTGGCTTTTGTCGCAACAATAAGCGAAGTTATTCTTTCAAAAAGGTGCTCCTAATTAAACAGATTGCCTGTTCACAAAAACTCTCTCGAAATCAGGATATTACTTGCTCAATAAAAAAGGCAAGGGAAAACAGATCACAAACTTACAAAATGAACTGAGTATGAAAACTAATGCAAAGGGTTACATTCACACCCGATAACAGTACTCAGGTAACTTCTCTTTACCGTGCACTTGAACACTAATAGTTCATAAGTAAATGAAACTGAAGATATCTTGAAGGGAAATAGAAGAGGAGATAGAGAAGGAGTGAGTAGAAAAACCAAGTGCTAATGAACAGAATAATGGTTGCGCGCTCACCAAAACTCCAAGCACAGGCAAGAATAAAGAAAGACGAGAACGCAATAAACAAAGGGGGTTCAACACAGACTAAGAAAAAGGCAATAAATGATAGGCCTATCTCCAAAAAAGGAAGGAAGAATAAGCAAACAAATAAAACGAAGAAAAATTAATCTTGCCCTAACGAGAGTGTCACGTGGGGTTTATGGGCTCTGCACAATGGAATTATGGACCCTCACGTTTATTCGGTGGGAACTGCTAGTAAGTCACCCTATGAATTACTTTAATAAATTTATTTGTTTAGCTCGTTCTGTGTTAAGGTTGGGGTACAGAGATAGATAGAAAAATGGTAAAAGATTACTGTCACACTAGCTTTCACACGGCTATGAATCATATGTAGTCCAGCCACTTGATAACAGTTAAAATCACACATTTATTTCTTCTACTCTATACAAGGTTTTCTAGGTACTAATCTAACTTAAAAAGTCTCAGTCAATGCTAATAGTTCGATCGCTGATAGTCTAGGCAGCTGTTATTTCTTCCTCGGGCACTTGCTATTCGTATTCATGTAGATTGGACTACTGTGGTCCGTTTTACAGTTTCTGAAGAGTGGACTACTGTGGTCCGTTTTCGATCAGTTTAAGTGCACTTTTGTGTATACACTTAACTTGCGTATGGTGCGTTCGAAGTCCTTCTGTGAGGTAGCTTCTGGTGCACCTGTGTCGTTGTGTAGTTGGGTTCCCTTGCCACGCTGTGGGGTCTTGTAGGGTGTGATCCAGGGTGGCTCTTTCCGACTTGTGCGGTAGAGGCAACGCAGACAACTCGTCGTTTCTGTGGAGTTGGGAGCACGGGATAGCTCGCCTGCTCGTCTGTAATATAAGAGACGAAATTCTGCACAACCCTGAATAATCGGTTTGTGCAGAGCGTCTCACTGAAAGCCAAAGTAGCCCTCAGTGATAGCTCCACATCTCTATACATAAGCGACGAACATTCCGCTACTTCCGGGGTCCACTGGAATCTCAACTCTAAATTCCTATACATACATAAATATCAATCGTGTCTAACTATACACATACAGAATTAATAATAATATAAACATTCACGTGTACAGCCACTGGTCTGCAAACATACATATAAGTTAAACAACAGTGGTTCCGTACGGTATACAACATGGCGGCGTTACCGGTCGTGTTTCGCCTCGTGGTAGGCTCTTCCACGTGGTACGGCAAATTCGGATTAACAATTCACATTTATGCATAGCAAATTCCACAAACATAATTTCAACAATAATATAAATATATCACGATGAAACAGAAGTGTGTTCATTTACCTGTTTGACAAGTTCAGGCCCGTGGCGACTTAATAGAATTCTAAGATTCTTAAGTCCTGCTTCCTGGTCTATGAGTGAAGAGATTGTACTACTACTCTGTAGCTCTGTACACGTCCGTGTCTTACTCTCAACTGACCAAAACTGTACTAGGTTTGGACCCAGTCAAACTGGCTCCAACCGCTTTGCCTGAGCTCTCATTGGTTAAAATGTTTACGACTCTCGCCCACAGTGCTGAGTCACTGCGCTGTGAGGGTCTGGCTCGCAGTGTGTACTTTAATTGCTGCTGTGTACTACACTAACTCTCTACTGTTACAATGTCTACACAAGGCGAAATAGTCAATAGGCAGAGTAAAACTAGCCAGTTCATGACAGAGAGCAAGAACAATGATGTTGATGATGATGGTGATGATGATGATGATGGTGATGATGTTTTCGTGTGTGGTAATAATTATTTGCACCCATACGGGCAAAATTAAAGCTGCCTTCTCGGTGAAAGTCTGACAGCCGTAGAGCAGCGTCACCAAGAACAAGTGGGAATAGGACGTAGGGCTTGAAGGATTTTTTGGTGCTTTTTTTTTTTTTTTTTAATAAATAATACAAATCTTGCTTTATATAACTCGCTTAGGACACGGGCATCAGGATCTCTTTCAAGTCGTGCAATGAAATGCATGCGTTCCCAGACTAGACCTCGGTTATACTCTCATCCAAAAGAGCAGGGGCACAGGCGCTGCTTGAGCATCAGTCTTGCTTGGGCGTGTGGGGCAGCTGGAGGTAATCTTTTGTATTGGCCAGCGCCTTGATCGGCCCTTGAGCGGGGAATAAAGCGCTATATGTAACAACGATTACACTTATAAGTAAAAGTGCGTTATCGCTACAATAATGACGACGCCAATGAAGATAATGATGATTTTGTCGACCGCGATGATGATGACGACAACGATGATGATGAGGTTGATGATGATGATGATGATGATGATGATGATGATGATGATGATGATGATGATGATGGTTGACCTAGAAACAAATACAGCGTGACCTAATTCGTCGCCTAGAGGAGACGAAACTTACTTTTCCGTTTATAGTCTTTTATTTCACCGACACTGTAACTGAGCAGGCTGCTAACCTCGCCAAAGTATCCCTTCAAGGGACAAGGGACATACTTTGGCCTGCTGCGCAGCGTGTGCCTGGAGTATACTTTCTTTCGATCTTGCCTATGTGCAATGGGTGTTTGATCATTACATTACATTACATGATTATTGCTTTAGGTCCAGCGGACTCTTCCGAGCCAAATCAGGACCGGACAACCCCTGATCCGCATAAAAGATCTGCTGAAACAACCCTAGTGGTAAAACTGAAAGCTCTCCACCAGGCAGTCACTGTACAATAAAGACATCCCACGCAGGGGACGCTGAGGCTGTACTCTAATTTATCGAACCCCCGTTTACAAAAACAAAATAGAATACAAACATCATTATAAATTATCAACAAAACACATACATATAAAATGCTTACATTGCTAAATAATAACATCATAGGAAGCCCTAGTGACCACCTGGCAGAAAGCGTCCAATATTCCCAAGCTGATCCAACAGACCTCATACACAAATAAGGAGTCTTGTCCCGGAAGAGTTTTTAAGAAAAAAAGTAGATGATTCTTCTAGCGAAGAAGAAGATAGTATAGCAGATTAGTAGAACAGTGCAGGAATGAGAAAGAGCAAATGAGAAAGACAGCGACAGTGGGAATTTAAAGCACTAAATTTCCAGAAAGTGGGGATACTATTTATACTGAAACACCCGGCACCCCAACGGGGGTGGGGTGTTTGATCCCGGACCCCTGGTTCATATTGTTTACATTATATATAACTGTTTGATTTAAATTTGGTGCGTTGAACTTTGTTTTTTTTTTGTTTTGTTTTTGTTTTTGTGTTTTTTTAAGCGAGCAGGTTTATAACCTGTCTAAATACTATTGCTATGGGCATTGTCGCTCTCTCATGTTGAATTATGATGCGATTTTGAAAACAACGGGCTATAATGCATAAAACATAACAGTGCGGCTTTTGTGTGTGTGTGTGTGTGTGTGTGTGTGTGTGTGTGTGTGGGTGGGTGTGTGTGTGCGTGTGTGTGCGCGCGCGAGTATTTATAATAATGTCATCGACAATGATGTTGATCAGGAAGCGAAGATGATAATTAATAAGAATGTGTATGGCATGCCATCAATCACTATTAATGTGAACACCTGGTCCTTTTAAACTCACATTCGGTTCTGCTGAATATATGTTGTGGTTTGTAGCATTGTGAAAGTGTATATTTATCCAAAGTCATGTGTGGTACACTTTTCTCTCTCTCTCTCTCTTTTTTTTAGATATCATTCTTAGTATCGATGTTAAAAATATTCTTGAGTTTGATCAGTCCCCAAAGTTTAGTTGATTTTGTTGTCAGATCGATCTCTTTGAACCAGTATTTCATTTTTTTTACGCTGGATTTACGGCTTGTTTTGACACGATAAAACCTCCGCCGTTTCAAAACCTATGATCAAGGGAATGTTTGTGACAAGGATATCGAACATCCATTCAAAACCCTAACGTCATTACCATGAAAGCACCTTTTTATTTAAAGTCTTTTCACATCGCCGTGATTTTAGACTTTACACTAATTTAAATCAAATAATAACAAATATAAACAAATTTTCACTGACATAAAAAATAGAACCTATGAAATGATTTTTTTTAAAACTGTCCTACATCAGATGTATAATATATTATTTTTGCTAGATCATAAATGAGAGAGATCATCATCATATAAGCTTCATATATTATCTGTAGTAGTAATAATAATAATAATAATAATAATAATAATAATAATAATAATAATAATAATAATAAATGTTATTTATATAGCGCTTTTTCCTAATGACATCAGTTCAAAGCGCAGTTCTCACCCATTAATATTTAACGTTAACATCAACATGCATACGAAAAGAATTTAAACAAAAACAAGACACTAATAAACTATTCGAAGGCATAATACATGAAACATGAAAAAGCATATTTACAAGTAAAATATAAAAGATGATGGAGGGAGGGGGAGGAGAGCAGCTAAGGAGTGAGGGGGCTAGGGGCGTGCGGTGTCACCTCAATGGTCTCAATAAAGAAGGAATTGTGCTGGTGATGGGAGACGCGATCAGACCATTTTGGGGGAAAATTTGAGTGTTGAAGTTGGACTTGAAAGTGGCTACGTTCGGAGAGTTGCGAAGGGAGAGCGAGAGAGAGAGCGAGAGAGAGAGAGAGAGAGAGAGAGAGAGAGAGAGAGAGAGAGAGAGAGAGAGAGAGAGTTCCAAGCTGAAGGACCAAGCACTGAAAACTGTATCGTTTAGAAGAGTATTCTCTTTATACGCATTTGTTGCAGTTTATTTCTCCTTTTTGAAGTTACTGTAAGTTATTGCCTAAAACGTCAAAAGAAATTCATAGCTCAATCACCTGTTCTATTCCCTCCCCTTCTCTTCCATCCCGTCTCCGCACTCGTTCATCTTCTTCTGCTTACAAATTGTTATCGTCTTTCCGTTTTAAACGTCTAGGTAGAAGAATAGCTTCTTACATATTGTTCAGTTTCATTCTACTACACCTCAATGCACTACACACATACTCGCACACCCACACATACCACACCCAAACCCCACCATTTCCTTACACACACACACACACGCACACACACACACACACACACACACACGAAACTGGTACTTTATTGCATTTTTGGTCTTTGGCGCTGAGAGAGAGAGCAACGAGGTATTTGCGAGGGAATCATAACTTCCTGTTCAAGGATTTCCCGAATGCAAGCATCAAAATTCAAAGTAATCCACTCAAGACGGGGAATATATAACACGTAATTCCGTTTCAATAAAAACCCTAATCGCGTCTGATCTAGTAGCTTTAAAAACAATCGTACAAAAGAAATATAAAGTACAAGGAATGCCTTGTGATAGAATGTGCTGTCATCGCGTTCGTTTCAAATGAGAAATGTTTCTGAATCACACTCAGTATTTCACAGGGGAGTTCAGAGTTCAAGCTCTGTGGGAAACCCTTACTTTACATTCACTGATACAGATTTATCGTCAAGGGATTGACATACACATTTTCATTCACTGTGATATGTAAGCCGCATTGTATGATTCACAAAATGAGTTTTAGTGTTTGATTATAGATTTGATAAAGGCAGTCCACTGTGTTCCACAAGGTGTTCAACCTGTCAGGTTCCCAACAAGGAGTCGAATTAGCCCTGATGCTTTATTCACGTAGTGTGCAGCGAAATGCGTTCTGAAATACTTCGTTTTCTAGTAGATTATTTTGTATACGTCACCTCCAAATATGGTGTATTGTTAATTCTACTGCGAAGTAGATTTAAGATTACAATCATGCTGGCTTTAGTTTTTGGTAATCAATTCTATGTATTTGAGAAATTGTGACGGTGGGTCTATTGTTGCTGGGCTCTGCACAATGGAATGCTATTGCCCACTCGTCCTTCGTCGATGGGCATCGCTAGTTAATCTCCTTGTGACTCAGCTTAATACATTTACATGTTTAGCTCGGTCTGTGTTTAGGCTGGGGTGCAGAGATAGAAAGAAAATGGTAAAAGATCACTGTCACACTAGCTCTCACACATGAAACATAGGTAGTCCAGCCACTTGTTAACAGTAAATATCACACATTTATTTCCTCTACTCTATAGAAGATCTGCTAAGTACGATACTAACTTAAAAGTTCAAATGTCTCTTTGAATGGTTCGCTCCATGATAGTTCTATGCTGCCACTGTATCATCATCGGGCACTTGATGCGTTCTGCCCAGCTGTGTTGGGGTTGATTCTTTGATGTGCTGGGTTGTTGTGAATTTTTCTCCTTGTTGACAGACTGGTGGGCTCTCGTCGCGCAGTGCTTGAGAAGCCTATGCAGGCCGACTGTTAGTGAAGACTTTTTCTTGTCTTTCGTCTGGTCGGGCCCCACGATGCCTGCTTCGTCTGCAAAATATGAGACGAAATTCTGCACCACCATGTATACTAAGTGTGTGCAGAGCGTCTCACTGAAGGCAGAAATAGCCCTCAGTGATTAGCTCCACATATATATATATATAAGCAACGAACATTCTGGTGGTCCACTGGAATCTCCTCTCTACTTTCCCATACATATATAAATATAAATCATGGCTAACTATACACATTGAGAAATAATTAATATTATACACATTCTCCGGTACAGTCACTGGTCTGCAAGAATACATATAGGCTAAACAACAGTGGGTCCGTAGGGTCTACATCATGGCGTCGAACCAGTCGTGTTCGCCACGTGGTCACGCAACGTTTGACTAACAATCCAATTCTAAACATGGCAAATTTTACAAACATAATTCAACAATAATATCAATACATCACGATGAAACAAAAGCTAGTTCATTTACCTTTTTGCCAGTGTCAGGCCGTGGCTAACTTGGTTGAATAGAGTTTCAACAGTTCCTGCTTTAGTCTTCAACTTGAGAGATCCCTTAGAGCGTAGCTCTGTCTTGCTGGCAGTCTACAACACGAATGAATCTACCAAGGCTGTCTGCCTAAACCGGGTAGAACTGGTAAACCTAAGCGCCCTCTGTCCGGATAGGCGTACTACTGCTATACGTAAGCTGAATGAGGTCATTACCTACTGGGCGAGCGTCAGCATAGAAAAGTGTAGCCCACAGCAGACTTCTGTCGTCTGCTGCAGAGTAGCATTACTGTACTAAGGTTACAGCTGACTAAAGAAGGCGAGAAGCTACTGTGCAAATCTAGTCTCTTATCACAGAAATAAAGCCTTTTTAGAGATGAATACAGTAACTACTTTGTTCCAAGAGAACGAATAACTTAGTGACGTCGTAATGCAATAACTACAAACAATCGTTTATTTTGCAGACAAAGCACCAATCAAAACACGCATTGGAAGCTATCTGATGCAGCCAAAGTGTAATAATGGCCCATCACGAAATTGTAATCTATTTTATAGTGAAGGTATGGAGGAAACAGCTGAAGCGGTTACAATAGTAGTGCATAATGATTTTACAGATTTACAGCAAAACTGTAAAGAAATGTTCTTTACTATTTCCACGACCTTTACTGTACAGTTTCATTCGCAATTTCCTTTTCGCCATTAACATTCAGACCTTTCTATTATCCGCCTTTTTTATTTGTTCGCTTATTTGCTCATATTAGACTGTTATGGTCTTTCTTTAAGGTGATGAAATTACTTTTGTTTCTCTAGTAGACAGTTAGTTCTAAGGACTCCGTTCAAACAGGGAAGCACAACAACAATGGAACAGAAAAATAATATAAAACAATCTTGGACTATTTACTCATCGTTGTTCGTGGAATAAGTTATTTACAGATTAAACATTATGTAGTGCATCCAATATTTAAGATTAAAGCAACTAGTTCACAATGTAAAAGAAATTGCTTTCGCTACATCGCTACGGACTGAATATAGGCCTATATAAATAGTGCGCGCACATACACACCTACACAAACACACACGCGCGCACTCAAGCACGCACTCTTGTGTACAGAGAATCATCAATATACGTCAGCAAATGGATGTTGGAATAATTGGTAGTGGCTGTGGTGTGAAATGGGAGTTATGCTAGAACTGAAAACAAGGAAGATTTAATTAGAGGGGGGGGAAAAAAACCCACACTGAACGTGACAATCAATCGAAGTATGGTCTGGCTAACTCGAGGAAACTTGCTTATCCGCAAGCCAAACCAAATTTTCACAAATCGGAACATATTTTTCACATCTGTCCACGTCTGTGCGTTTCTCGCTTGTTACTGCTTCAGATCCCCTTTATGTTGTAGTCTGGTTGATTGATTGATTGATTTATTGTTGCTTTAGGTCCAGCGGACTCTTCCGAGCCAAATCAGGACCGGACAACCCCCGATCCGCATAAAAGATCTGCCGAAACAACCCTAGTGGGAAAATTGAATGCCCTCCACCGGCCAGTCACTTTACAATAAAGATATCCCACGCGGGGGACGGCTGAGGGTTGACCTCAACTACGCGAACACCCCGGTTACAAAAACAAAATAGAATACAACCATCATTATAAATCATCAAAAAAACACATACATATAAAATGCCTATAGTGCGAAATAATACAATCATAGGAAGCCCTAGTGACCACCCGGCAGAAAGCGTCCAACACTCCCAAGCTAATCCAACAGACCTCATACACAAACAAGGAGTCTTGTCCAGGAAGAGTTTTCAAGAAAAAAGGTAGGTCATTGATCTAGCGAAGAAGAAGATAGTATAGCAGAGTGAAGGACAGAGCAGGAATAGGAAAGAGTAAATGAGGAAGACAGCGACAGTGGGAATTTAAAGCACTAAATTTCCATAAAGTGGGGATACTATTTATACTGAAAACCCCCGGCACTCCAACGGGGGTACTGTTGCCGCAGTGAATCTGTCTTGCCTATAAAGGCAAGACAGGTTTTCAACTGTGGCTTTCACTGTTCCCTTTATAGGTTTGAACAATCTACAGTGGCAAGATTGCTCATGACCCCAAGGGGTTTGTAGTCTGGTAAATTACTTCATAGAAACTGCGGCGGGAAAAGTGGAACGAAGCTGCACTTCGTTAGAAATCTCGGTCTGGCCAATTCCAGCTAGAAAATACATGCCAGCATCTCGAATAAAATCTGGACAAGGTCGCAGACTTGGTCAGATGTATAGATTGAGCTTTCACTCAAAAAAAAAATTGGGACAGAAGATTATCGCAAACTCTTCAGTCTGGCAGGAATATCAAGATTTACGTGCTGGCTTTACGACAGAAGTTTCACTACAGCTGCACTTTTAGATTTTTCTGTGCGTCTTGTTTGTGGGCCAATCGATACTACTACTACTACTACTACTACTACTACTACTACTACTACTACTGCTACTACTACTACTACTACTACTACTACTACTACTACTACTACTACTACTGCTACTACTACTACTACTACTACTACTACTACTACTACTACTACTACCACTACTACTACTACTACTACTACTACTACTACTACTACTACTACTACTAATAATAATATGCTATACCAAGAGATAATGACACTATAAAAACAAGTCTTTCGAATAACTTCTACAGTGTTTTCGGATGAGAGTATAAACTTGACGTCTAGTTTGTGCAGCAGACATTCCATCGCACGGACTGCACTGCAAGAGTTCCAGATTCAAGCACGCGTTGTACATACACCACTTTTATATTTACGTATGTTATTATATCACTCTACACTGTTCACGTACATCCTTGTGCAAAAAAAAACCAGATAAGTCACATTAACACGGTGACCGTGGCCGCTTGTAAGTAAAAGCGAAAAACGTATTAAAAAATTAACAGGATGGAAAAAATTCTCTTCAGATAACTACGAGAAGTGTCAATAGAATCTACCTTCTCAATGCCAGCTGGGGGAGCATTCCAGCAAACTGCTTCTGTGTGCTCTAAGTTTTATCGTCCTAAAACAAACAGGAAGTTGAGACTGTTCATTTACACAATGTCGGGCGAAATGTCAAGCTGCCATGCCAAATTCTCCACAAGGAAGATCACGATTGAGGCTTTGCTTCATTAAAACTTTCAGACGGAAGCGTTGGTCGAGTTGCGAGTTATTTAAAATCACCGGGTCGACTGGAACTGGAAAGATTTTGGTGTGTTTTTTTCCCCCTTTCTAATGGGTTCTTTTCATCTTCTTATTTCTTTTTAAAAATGCTATTAGGCTGTAAAATAGTGTATAGACTTTGGATCAACTACCATAATACTTCTAAGAGCAAAAGATCACTGCTTTTTCATTACAACATATCCAGACAATCTGAAACTTGCCATAGACAAATGAACCAGAATTTGCGAATGTTGCAGTCACATTCAACCTAATTATTTCTGTCCTAAACTTTACATATAACATGTACAATTTTCTCAGTGTGTCAGAACAATTTTAGACTCTAGTTTGATACATACCACATTTTAGGAACTTAAATGCAATTTTTTAAAATCAATTTCCACCCATGCTTCATTTAGGCCTACTTTAATCAAATTCTCACGTTTAAAAAAATCTGTATTTCAGAAATGTCACAAAGCTAGCGGTGATTGATTTATTGTTGCTTTAGGTCCAGCGGACTCCTCCGAGCCAAATCAGGACCGGACAACCCCCGATCCGCATAAAAGATCTGCTGAAACAACCCTAGTGGGAAAATTGAACGCCCTCCACCGGCCAGTCACTTTACAATAAAGACATCCCACGCGGGGGACGGCTGAGGGTTTACCTCAAATACGCGAACCCCCGTTACAAAAACAAAATAGAATACAACCATCATTACACACAGTAGCTCAATGCTTATGTGAGCAGCACTCTTAGGTTCTCCCACATTTTGCTGGCTGCGGGCTATTTATAGCTTGCCTACACCCTCCCTTTCAGTGAAAGGAAAGGAAAGAATAGCACTGGCAAACCTATTTATAGCTAGCCTGGCTGAACTAGCTTCAAAACCTAAAAGCTTTGGTTGAGTCGGTGTGTACAAATCATCAACGAAACATATACATATAAAATGCCTATATTGCTAAATACTAACATCATAGGAAGCCCTAGTGACCACCCAGCAGAAAGCGTCCAACACTCCCAAGCTGATCCAACAGACCCCATACACAAACAAGGAGTCTTGTCCAGGAAGAGTTTTCAAGAAAAAAGGTAGGTCATTGATCTAGCGAAGAAGAAGATAGTATAGAGGAGTGATAGGACAGAGCAGGAATGGGAAAGAGTATATGAGGAAGATAGCAACAGTGGGAATTTAAAGCACTAAATTTCCATAAAGTGGGGATACTATTTATACTGAAACCCCCGGCACTCCAACGGGGGTACTGTTGCCGCAGTGAATCTGTCATGCCTACAAAGGCAAGACAGGTTTTCAACTGGGGCTTTCACTGTTCCCTTTATAGGTTAGAACAAGCGGTGATTATCCGACGTTGATACCGTCTGAGAGAATAGATTATAAAAAGAAATATACATCAAGAAACCTGTTAGCTCCAGAGTTTTTCTCTAATTCTCTATCAACCCTCGTAAATGGTCAGCTAACTGTTAAACTTGCTTCGAGCTCCTTATTTTTTTGGTTGAAATTGTAAATAGTCATTGCTATAGACAGCTCAATGTTAAACTATTTTTTAAAGGATACAATGTTTTGTTTTACATTTTTCTTCAATGTCTTCTCATAAGCCGCGCCTTATGTATTTCTGGATTTTCTATTGTATTCGGGTAATCGCTTTTGTAATCCGTAAAAATACGGCAAATAAGAATGTGAGAATGGAGATTTTAACCTGGTTTAACGTGCCAGCCAGAACAAGCAGGAACGGCTTTAAAGATGCATAGTTCTTCTGTATGTATAGTCGAAGGAAGCGTTTCGTTTCCCAGTAAAACGTGTTTAAATCTTCAGCCATTTCGGCGTTGAAATGTCAATTGGCTGACCTGCACTAGTCGAGAAAAGTATACAATGTTGTCTGGAACGTGGTGGCGTAAATGACATTTATTGCTGCAATGGTACGAAATATGTCTGGACATTTTTGTTGAAAAGGGTCAGGGCATTGAAGATTTTTGTGTAACTTTTTCTTTCTTTGGTTTTTTTAAAAATTGTTTTGTGACAATGAGTTTATTTGGGGAATTGCATTGTTGTCACATTAATTAAAAGATATTATAATGGTTAATCGTGACTCAAACCAATCGGTAATTTGACTCCTCTCTTCCTTGCTGTCTACTATATTCACTTTCGCTTCAGTGCTATTTTTAGAATCAACCTTGATGCTATTAATAACCGAATATACAAATGAATGTTATCGATTTATATTAAAACCGTACTATTGACATATATATATATATATATATATATATATATATATATATATATATATATATATATATATATATATATATATATATATATATATATATATATATATTAGCATAAACGACACAGACTTCTGAACCATCATCATCATCGACACCGTCGCCTTCATCACTATTATCATCATCAACATCATCGTCATGATCGCTACAACCGCCAGCATCATTGCCACCATCACCATCAACCACCTCTGTCATTATCACCACTACAGCCAACATCACCATTATCATCATTATCATGAACACCAACACTACCATCATCATCATCATCATCATCATCATCATCATCATCATCATCATCATCATCATCATCATCATCATCATCATCATCATCACTTTTTTCCACCACCACGTATGTCTTCATTACATACCATGAAAAGATTTCTAAGTGAACACTACTTGTTAACACGAGTTCAAAGGAGTCATCCATTCTTACGCAACGCTGGCGAGAACCAAATAATCTAGAGCCGTCTTTTCCTATGTAGTGTTCATTATGTTTGACCGGGACAAGGATTCTGAGAGAACGTTTCGTTGCTTTCTCAAGAAACTCTTTAACTACTGCCCACTCCTTGTTTTTTTAAAGGAAGGAAAGTTCTAATGTTAAATAACTGCGGTCATTTTATGAGAAAACATGTCTATTTGTGATCGAACACTCTGAGATAGTCCTGAAGAAAGACCACCGCGACTTTTTGGATTCAGAACCCCAAGGTAATAAAAATAAGACCAAGAATTCCCATTATTTATTTTATTTTAACAACTTTATTATCACCAAGGTGAAATTCGGGCACTTTCATTTTGGACAGTACAGCAGCCCCAAGCGAAGCGCTTAATCCAAGGTACATGCTGGGTGTGTTCTTGTCACCGGCACCCACCCGTCTAGGACATGAGCGTCAGGATCTGTAAAGTCCGTTATGATGGAATGCATGTGACAGAGACTAGACCTTGGTTTATACTCTCATCCGAAGGAGTAGAAAATGGGAGTAAAGTGTCTTTCCCAAGGACACAACACAATGCCCCGGCCTGGGCTCGAACTCGGGACCTTCAGATCCGCAAGCCAACGCTCTAATCACTCGGCCACCGCGCCTCCCTTTATTGTCAATTGTTAAAGTCGGAAACTTTATTGACAAAATGGGCGATGAATCTACAGCACAGAGATGTCATTCGGCAGAAGTGATTTTGAACGTCATCTTCGCACATATTATGGCATAAATGCATGTTACAGATACGATCGCATTTTGTGTCGGTATTTAATACGAAGATGTCTGAATTTTCAAAACAATTGTACAAACTTGGTCATGATTTGAATAGATACAGCAAAACAATAAAAAAGACTTTTACATCAAGTCTTTCTACATTTGACACAACGAAAGGACTTTAAATAAATAAGCTGAAGACGCCTTGAATTTTCCACAAAATGGCACTGATCGTATCTAAATATGACATCACTTTTATTTTATTTTATTTCTCACAACGAAAAGACATCACTTCTTTAAAGATTTATATTATATAAAATAATGATACTTGGAATGTTCTATTTTATGTATTTTATTGAATCACATTATTACAAATTTCAAAACGAGTGAAGATTCTTTGATTTTAGACTTTATTATTGCACAATGCAGGTCTCCGTGCCATCTCGCTGGTTACCGTGGAAGCTGATGAAAGTGTAGTTCGTCACGGACCTTTACATATGAGAATCACATCGAGCGGCACCGTCAACTACGGACCATCAATGACTGATTAAAATTGGCTTCTTTGGTATCTAGAGACCAGATCTGACTTTAGACGTGCGTGATTCCAGGCGATATTGGCATTGCACAACACTCATGACACAGGAAGCACTAGCGCTCGCATATTGACACAGGCAAACAGACAGACTGCATGCACACAGGCAAACAGACAGATTGCATGCACACAGGCAAACACACAGACTGCATGCACACAGGCAAACAGACAGACTGCATGCACACAGACAAACAGACAGACTGCATGCACACAGGCAAACAAAAAGACTGCATGCACACAGGAAAACAGACAGATTGCATGCACACAGGCAAACAAAAAGACTGCATGCACACAGACAAACAGGACAGACACACATACTCACACTCACGCACGCATGGACAGAAACACGAACACACGCGCACACACAAACTCACACACATACATACACACACATGCTTGCAAATACGCATACATTTACAAACTCGTACACCCACACAACCACACGTACTCTCTCTCTCTCTCTCTCTCTCTCTCTCTCTCTCTCTCTCTCTCTCTTTCATTCCTTCGATAATGATGATAATGCTAATAATGATAATGATGAAGATGTTGGTGTGATTGTGTGTGCAAGTGTGTGTGTGAGTGATAGGCTTTCCAAGTTAAATTTAAAGGTTCTTTACTATGTTAATTTGTTAAGAAACAGATTGGAAGATTAGACTGTATCATTAGTCTAAATTCTTTATCCCTAATAAAAAAAAGTTTCAAAGTCTCTCTCTCTCTCTCTCTCTCTCTCTCTCTCTCTCTGTCTCTCTCTCCCTCTCTCTCTCTCTCTCTCATTACTTCGCTATCTCTTTGTCTCGGATTCTCTTATATTTTATACATAGAATTCAGGGGCGGATTATGGCGAGGGGGGAGGGGGGGAAGGATCGTCCTAGGGAGCACGGAACCTCTCCCCACCCCCACCCCCCCTCTTCTCCCCTTGGGCCAAACAAAATGTAAATAAATTAAATCAAAATAAAATAAAATAAACACACACACTCACACTCACACAAACGACAACAACAACACACACGTTTCTCCACCCCCCCCCCCCCCCCCCACTAAACTCCCTCAAACTTTCAATACAATTATGGCAAACATCCTTTTTATGTTTTGAACAAGATTGCGGTCAAACTTCAGTATATTAACGGTTCTGTCCCTTGCACATTTGTGTGCGTTCAATGACGTCAAATTCTGTATTAATTGGGATTTTATTTCGCCCTCCATGTCCGCTTCCATCTTATTGTATTAGATTATATTATCTCTTTGCGTTCAAGGTGGTTGAGGAATGACCGACAATGTGTAGGCTTGAATTAGCAAAATGCGAAAGTGACTGTAGACCTAGTAATTGTTTGTCCAGTTTTTTTTTAAAGAACCAGTAGAAGCAGAATGTGGAGTTAACTATTTAAAAATGTAGTTCAAACTTTGACGCATTCATACACCAACAAGGAAAATCATTACGATAAAAAATGAACAAAAAATGAGACATCAAATAGAAAAATATCAGAGAAAACAATATATACACGCTGGCAGATATGGGAAAACGGAAATTCCGATGGTATGGCCACGTCACCAGATCATCAGGTCTTGCAATGACCATCCTGCAAGGCCCAGTGCAAGGAGGTAGAAGAAGAGGGAGACCGAGAAAGAGGTGGGAGGACAACATTCGAGAATGGACTGGTTTGACGCTGAGCGAAACAATCAGGGTTGCTGAGGACAGGGAAAGATGGAGTACGCTGGTTAAAGGATCACCTGTGGTGCCCCTTCGAGCTCCGAGTTACGGGACATGATAGGATAGGATAGATATGGATTGGTAGAGGCCATGCGGAACAGAGACCATTGTTGTGAAAGCCTTGAAGAACACCACAGGTAAGCAGGACTGGAGAAGAATTGGCACTGTTCACGGATACTGTCTGAAACCTGTCAGAACGAAACGAAGAGAACCACTTGAGTGAAGAGGCGGAAATCCGAAAAGAACTTTCAAGACGTTGAAGGAGGATTGAGTGATCGATGGAATCAAAGGCAGCAGAGAGACCGAGAAGAGTGAGAAGGGAAAAAGTAAAGGGAAGAGTGAGAAGAGAACTTTGTACCAAAGTTAGTTGCAAGCAGGAGGTCATTTAAAATATGGACGAGAGCAGTTTTAGTGGAATTATCAGAATAGTAGGCAGACTGAAATGGGCAGAGAAGGCTGTTGGAAGCAAGGTGTTTATTTCACTGTTTCAGGACAATCTTTTCAAGGAGTGTTGATATGATTGGTTGTGATTTAAACTCTGGCTGAACAACAACTTAAACCTTTTTTTTTAATAAGAGAAAACAAATATAGAACAAAAGGCCAACTAACGGCTGTCCTATTTTGCCGTTTAGTGGACAACAAAAATCGGCTGTAGCAATACGCAGTGGTCCATAATTATTAGTAGTCTAACAGTATCACATACTGTAATCAGGACCTTCCTCCTTTCTCTCCTTCCCCCTCGCGAAGAGCATAATCCGCCCCTGGAATTAAACTTAATTTCCGTGTTCGAAATGCTTTACGTTCGCAATACTCAGCTAGCATGACACCCATACTGCAAAAATGGTATGACCTAGTTGTCAAATCCTCAAACATGTGACGCACCCTGTGCTGAATAAAAAAACAAACAAACAAACAAACGTAAAGGCTTAAGAGCCATAAAGCCTTGTATTTAACAAGAGAAGCCGTTCCCGAGGCAAAACATGGGCTTCGTTTCATGGCAATTAGCAAATAAACAGCTGGAGACAGGAACTGTTCTCTACCACTATCTTAAAGAGAAAACATTCAATATAGACATTATATTTGTAAAAAAAAAAAAAAAAAAAAAAGTAAATAGAGGAAAGCTAAACTGGTTTTTACGGAGTACAAAAAACAAAAACAACATGTTTTAGTCAGTGGATAACTGAATTAGTGTGAAATCCAAATAGCATTCCGTGGCTTTTATTACTGACTCGTGTCTATTGCCAACAAACAATCATGGCCCAGGAATGTTCAAAGATGTTTTAAGTTTATTGCTTAAATCTTGTTTGCCTATGTGTACCAATAAACATGGGCGCTTATTACATTTTCATCATCATCATCATCATCATCATCATCATCATCATCATCATCATCATCATCATCATCATCATCATCTCTATGCACAGTCAAGTATCCTCCATTTGTAAGAACATATGCTACTGCCATATCAGATCTCTCAGTAAGGCCCCTCGCTATCTAACTCGCCAAGCTGCCAACAGTGTTGCAGTTTCTCTCATTCTTTCCAAACTTGATTACTGTAACAGTCTACTTGCAGATCTACCTCAAACCGAGATAAAGCGATGACAGGCCGTACAGATTACAGCAGCCAGAATTGTGGTACGATGCAGAAAGTCTGATCATATTTCTCCTCTTCCTAGGGAGCTTCACTGACTTCCTGTCCAGGAGCGCATCCACCACAAACTACTGTCACTCACGTACTGCTGTATTAGATGCAAAACACCGTCATATCTCACAGACCTTCTGTCCTTATACACACCTTTCCGGTCTCTCAGATCGTCTTCTAAACTTCTCCTTAATGTTCCCAGGCCAAAAGATGTCAAGACCAAGCGTTGGGGCCAGCGAGCATTCAAAAACCTCGCTCCCTTCTTATGGAATCCACTTCCTGAGAGCATCAAGGAGACGCGAACCATAAAATCCTGTAGATCTAGCTTAAAAACACACTACTTCTGATTTCTGCCCTTTCGTCAACCATCCGCCGGGTGTTACAGTACTCTGTGTGTGTGCGGGGGGGGGGGGGAGGTTGTGTGTGTGTGTGTGTGATATTATTATCAATTTTTTCCCCACACAAGCCTCTCCCCAAAACGCTGTGTGCATGCCTCCGGGTGTGGAAGTTTTTATGCGCTCTATTCATTCGTTCATTCATTCATTCATTCATTCATTCATCATCATCATCATCATCATCATCATCATCATCATCATCATCATCATCATCATCATCATCACCATTATCATCATAACCTTCATCATCATCACCATCATCATAATCATCATTGTAGTCTTCTTCGTAGTGGTGTGTCGGCATCATTAATTACCTTTCGTTGGTTTGAGATTTCGTCTGTCCTCTTATATTTGGGTAACTATTTTATTCATTATATTTGCATCTCACTTTTTAAAAATAAAAACATAATGTACCACGAATCCACATGTGCTTTTTTCGGCAGATTCAGTTCTTTTAAAATATTTTTTAATATATAAAAGTCGATTTTAAGCTTGGCTATTCGTTTGCATTTGTTTCAAGTTTCAAGTTTATTTACGGCTCTAGCTTATGAGGGGCTTTCAGCCAAGTTGGACAAACATAACGTCATAAAAAACAGGTTCAAAAAACTGTGTTCACATTATACCATGCATTCAAAACAATATGAATACTATAACAATTCTGACAAGCACAAACACAAACCTTATAGTTATAAAAGTGACAGAAGAAATTAAAGATACAAAAGACTTATTCAATCCAATCTTACTATTTGAACAGTGAAAAAAATAATAACATGAAATTGTATCTAGTCTTGTAAAAGCTGTGTCAAATCATTTGTGAATGTGGACCAATCTGAAGCACATAAAAAAACGTTTCTGTCCCTTGTCTCCTAAATTCGTGTTTTTTTCTTTCCTTCAGTCACACACGGCAACCTTCCTTCCATATATTTGTAGTTCCGTTCAGCTGTATATTCCTTTTCTACTTCTTCAGTTGCTAGAGGCATTTGTTCCTTCTCTTCTTCATTGTACTAATATTGAAGCATTTCTAAGCTCTTTTTTTATTTTTACCCTAGACAGTGCGATCTACAACCAAAAAATCAACAATGATATCCTAAAAAGCATGCGCACTGCAAAGGGAACTGGATAGAAGAGCAATGCCAGAAAATAGAGAAGAGTCTGAACAAGAACAACAGCAAAAAGGCCTACCAGACCGTGAAGCGGCTGACAAGTGTTAAACAGCCTAAGATTTTCACGATCCCAAGCAAGTCTGAGAACAAGAAGTCTTGGATAGATGGACAGAGTATTGCTCTGAACTTTACAACCAGACACCAAACGGAGACCCATCAGTTCTAGCATGTCCCTAGAAAAGAGAAGATGAAGAAATCCTCCCAATTCTCCGAGTGCAATCGCTGAAGAAGGGGAAGTCAGTGAGAGTGGACAACATACCCGCAGAATTGCTTCAAGCAGGAGGAGAAGCGATGATTGACCCCTCACCATTATCTGTAACAAGATCTGGCAGAGTGGAGAGTGGTCTACACCATGGACCCAGTCGTTTGTCATCACTCTTCTGAAAAAGGATAACCTTCAGGAGTGTGAAAACTACCGCACCATCAGCCTCAACAGCCATCCCACCAATGTCCTCCTGAAAATAACACTCAACAGGTTGAAACCCCAAGCTGAACAAATCATAGCCGAAGAACAAGCAGGAGTCGTGGCAGGGCTAAGTTCCACTGAACAGAGTTTCAATCTTAGAATAATTTGCGAGAAATACCTACAGCACCAACAACATCTATATCATGTGTTTTTAGACTTCAACAAAGCGTTTGACCGAGTCTGGCATACAGCTCGATCTGTGGGCAACCATGAGAGTGTACAACATCAGCCCTACATTATTAAAGTCATCCAAAACCTGTATGACAAGGCCAACGGTGCAGTCCTCCACAACAGCGCCATCGGGAACTGGTTCAGAACAACAATCGTCGTGCGTCAAGAACGCCTATTCTCTCCAACACTCTTCAACAACTTCCTGGAGCGCATCATGCAAGATGTCCTTGCAGATCCCGAAGGCATATTCAGCATAGTGGGTAGAGCAATCTCCAACTTTCGTTTTGCGGATGACATTGATGGATTGGCTGGAGAGGAACAGCTGGTACAGAGGCTTGACACCACCTCCAGAGCCTTTGGAATGGAAATAAATGCAGAAAAGACCAAAATGATGACCAACAACACCATTGGCATCAACATGGACATCAAAGTCCAAGGCCAATCCCTCAACACAGTGCATAGCTTCAAATATTTAGGAGCCATTGTATCAGACAGTGAGTTCCAACAGTAAGTCCTCTTCAGGATCGCACAAAGAACTGCGGCCCTGACAAGGTTGAAGCCCATTGGAAAGACGGGACCATCAGTCTACACTCCAAGGTAAGGCTGCTGCGCTCCCTTGTCATCTCCATCTTCCTATACGCTTGCGAAACATGGACTCTCACAGCAGACCTAGAACGAATAATACAAATCATAGAGATGAGGTGCTACAGAAGACGTCTGGGCATTTGTTATTTCCAACACATCACGAACGATGAAGTCCGACAGACCATCACACAAGCCATTGGACAACATGATGACCTGCTCACAGTGGTGAAGAAACCGAAACTCCTGTGATATGGATAGGCCACCAGAGCATCAGCACTTCCAAAGATCATCCTGGAAGGCAAGTTGCAAGGAAGCAGAAGAAGAGAGAGACAGAAAAAGAGGTGAGAGGATGTTACGTTGAAACGCGCACGATAGTTTGTGTGTGACGCGCGCGATAGATCTGTTCGTTTTATTTTGCAAAGCATGCAATAATAGAGTGTATTTATCCTTGATTTGATTTTGCGTTGTTATTAGAAGAAGCTTTGTATAACGCTGGTAATTTTAGTTGGTCGATATTAGTTGAGAATGTTCTAGTTGGTTGTTTACTATCGATCGAAGCGTATGGATAATTCTAGTGGTAAGTATAGAAGCTTCTATCTCAAATAAGGTTGTATGACGCGAGACAGTGATGACGAAGATTGGTCTGATTGGTTGAGGTGTGTTATGCTGGGGTATTCTCACCCTTTTTGGAGTGTAGAGAGACTATAATTATATATAGTGCCGCACTGTTTCAAAAGGGGGTTAATAGTTGAGTATTGTAAAGTGTTGATAGTTGAGAATTGTAGAGTGGAAAAAGCGATTGAGCGATTGTATGCAGTTTGTTGATGTATGCTGAATAAAGTTGGAAAATTTCATACGACGACTTTGCCTTGTTGCTGAGTGAGCAGGCTGCGTGGATAAACGAATCTGAGTTACACTTTATCAGGTTTCAAGCATCAGGGCTGAATCAACTAATAAAAAAACAACATCCAGTGTAACAGTGCAAGCGAGCGTTGTGGCCAAGTGGGCTAAGGCGGGACTAACTTGCCTTGTCCACAGGCCAGAAACCAATGGCGCCTGACAGGTGTGGGTTCGATCCAGCATCTGGGCGTTATGTTTCTCCGAATATTATTTACTTTCGACTCGAGCAACGTCTCGGGGGTTTTCTCCGGGTACTCCGGTTTGCTCCCCCAGCAAAATTTTAAAAGCACAACTAATGTTAGGTAGGTTGGGTTTGGGCGCGCCACAGGCTGCGACTACGCTTTCCCCAGGGGAGGCGGCCCAGAATTTCCCTATGGAAAAAGGGACAATAAGGTAAATAAAACAAAAAACAAAACAAACAAAAAAAAAAACAAAACAGAGGACAATATTTAAAAATAGACTGGCTTGACACTGAGCGAAGCCATGAGGGTTGCAGAGGACAGAGAAAGATTGATTGATTGATTGATTTATTGTTGCTTTAGGTCCAGCGGACTCCTCCGAGCCAAATCAGGACCGGACAACCCCCGATCCGCATAAAAGATCTGCTGAAACAACCCTAGTGGGAAAATTGAACGCCCTCCACCGGCCAGTCACTTTACAATAAAGACATCCCACGCGGGGGACGGCTGAGGGTTTACCTCAACTACGCGAACCCCCGGTTACAAAAACAAAATAGAATACAACCATCATTACAAATCATCAACGAAACATATACATATAAAATGCCTATATTGCTAAATACTAACATCATAGGAAGCCCTAGTGACCACCCAGCAGAAAGCGTCCAACACTCCCAAGCTGATCCAACAGACCTCATACACAAACAAGGAGTCTTGTCCAGGAAGAGTTTTCAAGAAAAAAGGTAGGTCATTGATCTAGCGAAGAAGAAGATAGTATAGCAGAGTGATAGGACAGAGCAGGAATGGGAAAGAGTATATGAGGAAGATAGCAACAGTGGGAATTTAAAGCACTAAATTTCCATAAAGTGGGGATACTATTTATACTGAAACCCCCGGCACTCCAACGGGGGTACTGTTGCCGCAGTGAATCTGTCATGCCTACAAAGGCAAGACAGGTTTTCAACTGGGGCTTTCATTGTTCCCTTTATAGGTTAGAACAATCTACAGCGGCAAGATTGCTCATGACCCCAAGGGGTACAGAGAAAGATGGAGTACGCTGGTTAAACTATCATCAGTGGTGCCCCAACGACTTTTGAGTTACGGGATAGGATAGGATATCACAGTACGATCATACAGGAGTTTATTAATCCACTTTATTGAGGCGAAAACTCTCCGATGATCGTATAAACAGCTTAAAAAGTCTTTTAAGGACCATGACAAAATGTCGGGCCTCGCCAGCCAAGGGGCCTCTAATGCAATTTGCGTCACTTTAGACAACAGGTACAGCATTGTTTCCTTTTTTTTAATCAGCAACGCATTAGGGAAGGGGTTTTGTTGGTCACGCTTCAATAAGCGTATGTTTATGTCTCGCGTGCCTGTAGGCCAAGGAAGCTGTAGCAGAAACCTTTTCATCGCTCACACACAACGTTTAGATTCAAATTTCGCAAATATTACAGACAAAAGATTTGTGTGAATATATAGACAAATAGTTTTCTCTCAGCGTAGCGTGAATTTGACATTTTATTTCGAATTTCAATTGAATTGAATTTTTTCTTCCTGTAATTTCAATTTAAACTTCGGGCTCAAATTTTAGAACGAAGCAATGTGCAGACACTAATCTTGTTTATTTCGGGATATAAGATCCTTGTAGACTACTTTCTTTTCCATCTCCTACTTCTGTTCTCTATGTTGCTGTTTTCTCATAACAATGACGCAATCGTACCTCCAGTTCCCGCCTAATGAAGAACTGGGCTTGGAATCGAGGCTGAAATGCATTATGTGGGCCGCCATCTTGGCAATTAGTCTCGGGGAATGATAACTTCCGCTGACAGATTTGGCACGCCAGCAATTAGTTCCTGAGTGAGATGAAGGGAGTAGGACTGAGACGGAGAGAAGACACCAGGATAGCGTTTCGCTTGGAGGATAAAGTGATGTGCAAGAGGGCTGTACAGGGAAGTGTGGTTGGGTTCGAGAGAAAGGGCCAGGCGGCGTGTTGTTTGTGTTGTGTTGTTTTTCGATAGTTTCTTTAGCTGCCTTGCAATTTGTTTTCAATTATTGGAGACGCACTACCATGCTCATGCTCTCTCTCTCTCTCTCTCTCTCTCTCTCTCTCTCTCTCTCTCTCTCTCTCTCTCTCTCTCTTCTCTCTCTCTCTCTCTCTCTCTTCTCTCTCTCTCTCTCTCTACTCACTCTCTCTCACACACGCACTCCACACAACTTCTCTTCTCTTTTTTGTCTTTTTATTTATTTTTTTCGAGATTTTATTATAATAGTTTTTTTTTTTTTTTTTTTAAATGCCAGAATAGATATTTTTTTCTTTTATTTCCCCCCCCCTTTACCCCCCCCCCCACCCCCTGTTCCATGATATTGTCCATAGTTGTATGAACCATAATGTCCACTTGATTATTTACATTTTTTTGTACCCTGGCAAGCCAGGGTACACATGATGCTGTTTAATGTAGACAGAGAGAACTTTTGTCTGCGAGTTTTCATTTGGACGATGATACCTCCCCATATCCCCCTTGATACCTCACCATACTGATATCTCCCCGTCCCCCCCATGATGCCTCATCATACTTGATACCTCCCCGAACCCACTTGATACCTCCCCATACCATTTTAATGGAAGCGCGCGGAATGAGGCTATTACAGTTTGTGGACATTTTGTTTATTTATTTATTTATCTCAGAAACGGTTTAAACGATCGGTAAGGAAATGTCGGCTAAAACGATTTCGCTGGTTTTGAGCACACAGCAGGCCTACTACTACTACTACTACTACTACTACTACTACTACTACTACTACTACTACTACTACTACTACTATTACTACTAATACTAATAATAATATTGAATATAGAATAATACAAATAGAAATCATAAAAAAACAATAAGGTTTTAAAAGAAAATTTGATATAATAATAATGATAATAATAATAATAATAATAATAATAATAATAATAATAATAATAATAATAATGTATTATTAGCATTAGTATTATTATTATTATTATTATTATTATTATTATTATTATTATTATTATTATTATTATTATTATTATTATTATATTAATAATAACAATAATAACAATAATAATAACAATAATAATAATAATAATAATAATAATAATAATAATAATAATAATAATAATGAATTAAATGTAAAAAGTCTAAATTTAAAAAAAATATCCATATTGTAGTGTAAAAAAAAAAACTTAAAAAAAAAATATGGCCCGCGTGAGTATCGATCTTGGGTCGCCCGAAACCGTAGGCGAAAGATTAAACCACTAAGCTACGAAGGCTTCGTAGAAAAATCATGAATTTTTTGTTCTATATGGGAAAACATGCTGAAACCTCAATTTGATTTTTAATGGAAGCGCGCGGAATGAGGCTATTGCAGTTTGTGGACATTTTGTTTATTTATTTATCTCAGAAACGGTTAAACGTTCGGTAAGGAAATGTCGGCTATAACGATTTGGGTGGTTTTGAGCACACAGCAGGCCGATCAGCAGCTCTCAGCACGTGCCCAGATCAGCGTCCATAGGAGACAAACTTTATAGTAGTGGCGAAGAAGGACTTCCGGCTAAGCAATTTATATATATAGATGTGGCGTCGATAATTGTTGAACGGATTACGAAAGCATTGCATCCGAATGATGGATTGCATTGGATGAACGTTCGCTCTGTGTGTGTGTGTGTGTGGGTGTGTGTGTGTGTGTGTGTGTGGGTGTGTGTGTGTGTGTGTGTGTGTGTGCGTGTGGAAAGGGGGTGGGGTGAGGGGCGTGCTAGCGAGCGTGCGTGCGCACCAGTGTGTATATATATGCCTATGAATGTGTTTGTGTGCGTGTGTTTTTCTCTGTTTCTATTTGTCTCTCTGTTTATTTATCATTGCGATTTGTTCTCCGAGAGAGAGTATAACCCGAGGTCTAGTCTGTGCGCGCACGCATTTCATCGCCTGGACTTTAAAGATCCTGACGCTCATGTCCTAGACGGGTGAGTGCCGGCTACACAAACACACCCAGCACGCACTAGGTTCCTTCTCCCCATCCCCGGTCGCTCAGGATTGTGCTCAGTCGTCTGGGCGTCAGACTATGCACCCAAAGGCGGCAAGTTGGCGCCTCGGGCGCCTTTCGTTAGATCCTGTATCGACCAGCGCCTTGAGCAGCACTTGAGCTGGAAAAGCGCTATATCAATCGGATTAAATCTGGTGGTTTTTTTTTTTTTAAAGCATGATTCCTTTATGGTGACTATAGCGATACTTTAAAATTTCACGATTGACCTATGATGAGTCGAATATTTGGAGTAAAGCAATAGGTTGCTACTGACATGTGCTTTGTCATTCATGCATGATTAGAAGAAATGTCAGTTTTGTTTTCTATAAGATATACAGCATGTACACACTAATACCACAATAACGTGAAAAAAATCATTTGGTGGTCGGGGTGACCGATAAATGTCAACCCCATTTCACCCCGTCCAAACCCAAAAATATTTGACTAAACTAATAGGTTATTGCAGAAATGCGAGTCCTCGTTTTTGCAAACTTCTAAGACTTGCCAACTTTACGTGCTGTAACACACAATAATAATGACAAACTTATTCGGCGATCGAAGTGAAATGATTGGAACGTTCTTTCTCATCCTACGTCTAGAGCTTTTGAGCAGCTCTTTGATCTAAAAAAAAAAGTGCGCTATATGAGAACAATTCTTCTTAATAACACACACACACACACAAACTTAGAGAGAGGGAGAGAGAGAGAGAGAGAGAGAGAGAGAGAGAGAGAGAGAGAGAGAGAGAGAGAGAGAGAGAGAGAGAGAGAGTGATTGAGTATCAGAAATTCATGCACGAGACATTCTTCTTTGCACCTGCATGGCATCTCATATTAATAGCTTAGCATTCCAGTGTATTAAATTAAAAATAATATTGCCAAAAGAGATCCCCTACGATTAACTTTAACATTGAAAAAAAAATGCTTTTAACGCAAGGGGCACATTTAAAAATACAGATAGGACCTACATTCCCGCAAGGGGCGAACGTATGTGACTTAGGTACGAGACTATTGAGGTCACCGAGGGGTTTCTCCGGGCACTCCGGTTTCCTCCCTCCCTTCAATAATGGTACAGGAGGCAGTCAATATACAAATTTCAAAAATTAAAAATCGAGTTTCTTTCCGTCTTCCAATAGCGATCTCCCTGCCTTTACACCACCTGTTTGAGTGATTGGTGTGTATTTGGTGTGTTTGAGGGTGGATGAGACAGGTGAGCGTGTATGTTGGTATAGATCGCCGCGCTTTGAGCCTGATTGATTTGGGGAAAGGCGCGTATATAGCATCCTGTATTATTATTATTATTATTATTATTATTATTATTATTATTATTATTATTATTATTATTATTATTACATCCACATTATTGAAGGCTTGGAAAGTACATTTACTGTGAATCCGTTCAATATTTCAACATTTCGTCAATTGTAAAGAGAAAGAATGTTCAGGAAAAGGTTGATAAATCCAAAAAAATATATGCACACAGACGTCTACGTATTTGCAAGTAGGCCTATTTCAAACGAATTTGGACTGTGCATAAGAAATATTCATTTCAAGGTAGTTGAGGGTATTAAAAATGGTTTCTTTATTGAAATGACATTTTAATTTGACGTAAAATTTATTCAAATTATATTTTTCCAGTAATCTTTACGGAGGTCGTACAGTAGGTTAATATTTTTGCACCTTTCAAACTCATTCTGACATTCGCTGCATTAACCTGATGGTTGCACCCTTTCTCCTTCTACACGTTATATATCGCAGCAAGCACATCATGCAGTCAGACTTTCCAAACATTGGCCAAACACATTCTCTCTCTCTCTCTCTCTCTCTCTCTCTCTCTCTCTCTCTCTCTCTCTCTCTCTGTCTGTCTCTTTTTCTGTCTCTCTCTCTCTGTCTGTCTGTCTGTCTGTCTGTCTGTCTCTCTCTCTCTCTCTCTCTCTCTCTCTCTCTCTCACACACACAAACACGCATACAGGCGTCACACTTCCCCAATCCCCTATTACTCTCAACCCAACTACACACACAAACGCGTGCGCGCTGTCACACGCACACACACACACACACACACACACTGTTAAAACTGAAAGATAAACTCCCCCCATTCCTTTTATTTTTCTTCTGTCGAGCACGTAAGAGAGAGAGAGAGAGAGAGAGAGAGAGAGAGAGAGAGAGAGAGAGAGAGAGAGAGAGAGAGAGAGAGAGAGAGAGAGAGAGAGAGAGAGATAGCTCGAATTTCAATGGATTTGGCACGCGAATTACTGGCAGCCAGCATAAGCAAATGGTGGCTAATTTTGTTGAGACAAAGCGTGTCAGGGAACGCTTTACGTTTTAACAGATTGCTTTATTGTTTTTGCGAAAAAGGCGTCAGAAACAATCGCTTTCATCTCATGTTTGGTTAAGTTCGCGAGCAGCTTCTCGCGGCTTGTTTACTGTTAAAAGCAGGTTAGTTTAGACATTTGAACAAGGCTAGGTTCGTGGCTGAACTGTTGATTCCGATAATTAGCAGTCAGAAATGTTGTAACATCTAGTGCTTGCTAGCTGAACTCGAACCTATTGTATGCGGTAATATGCTATATTTGATATCGTTTAGGTTATGTTTTTGTGCGTCCATTTGCATATAACTGCTATTGTTGGTCCAGCGGATATGGTTAATATGAGGTTGCTAATGTGGTTGATTTTTTGCTGTTGTTTATATCATTGCTGCGTGCATTTATTACGGCTAATCTTGCAACTGCCAAGCATATTAATTTGTCACGGTATAGCACTGTTGTATGATGAAAACAAACAAAAATATAAAAAAGCGATCTTCATGTGCGCTTCATAATTACAATCACATCCCTAATCCTAATCCAAATTATGTGTGTTATACATACGTTTGTATTTGCGCCGTATATTGCTTTTTGGGGGTTAACATTTCATTGCTCTGTAATTTCGTCATGAACCAACGTTGATACCTAATTATTGTTACATGTATAACGTCCATGTTATTTTTTTAAGGAATGTGCGTTGTTTTAAAGCAAATTCAAAGCAAATTAAGAAATGTATGTGGCCAACCCGGACACTTTCCACTTTCATTGCATAAAATTGTTGTTGTTGTTGTTTTTCCTGAGGACTTCATTTATGCGTCTTCTTATGTTTTGGAAAATCCTGATTTTCAGAAAGCCCCGCTGATACTCTAACGAGCACAGATGAGAACACCGCGAAATTGCAATCTGTATCTTTGGCACAAATCTACAAATGCAAACCATGGGCAGCAGAGAAGGGGAGATAACTCTTTACTATATAATCCATATTTCCCCTGAGGATAGCATCTAATGATACCCAAGCCGCTGTCAACAAATCTCCAGTCCAATCTCCTTAGGCGCGACACCTGTGTTCTGCACACCCCCGCTGTCCCCCTTGTTGAGATCGCAATCAGTCACTATCTCAACAAACTGTATACATGTTTTTTTTGTAGGTACTTCCCCCAATTTGTGATCAAACAGTCTCCAAGGGATTATGGGGAAGATTAAAATTTGGATGATAATATATGATTTGTATTGCGGCATTTACGCTATGCTTTCATGCTGCTGCTGCTGCTGCTGCTGCTACTACTACTACTACTACTACTACTACTACTACTACTACTACTACTACTACTACTACTACTACTACTACTACTACTAATAATAATAATAATAATACAGTAAAACCTCCGTTTTACGACCTTTAAATTGCCATTAAAACGAGGTCGTAAATTTGAGGGGTCTTGAAAAGGTGGTAGGACATTTTCGAAAAAGACATTTAGTAAATTAATTAAATAAAATAAATACATGTACAAAAAGTACACATACCATTAAGTATAGGGAACATCTACCATCTTTCAGAAATATAGATTAAACTCTGTCTCACAACCAATACAGTCAATGTCTTCCTGTTCCTCATTATTTAGAAAATAAAAAATCAATGTTGGTATGATAGTTGTTTAAAAATGTATGTTAAGTACTGAGTGCATGTTTGGAGTTATAACTATTTATAAAATAACCTCATTAATATTGTTGTAATTATTTTTATTCAATCATTGAATAGTTTGGTTCTTTTTTTTGAAAGAAAGCGGTTATTTCTGTTTGCTTGCATGATCCCCCCACCCGTGCATGTTATCTTTAGTATGTAACTTTGAACACCAGACATGGTATCGGCAAGATCTGACCGCCCCTGCACAGGGTATATCTGGTCAGTTCCTTAGAGTATTTCAAGCTGCTTTAATGCATCGTCTGCTGTTAAAAGTTGTAAACGAAACTGTTTTCTTCAAGCGCACAATTATAGTATTGCTTTGGAATCTGAATTTCTCAGATGCTAGGTAGTAAAATTTAATTATTTGAAGGTCGCAAATCGCGTTTTAGAGGTAGTCGTTTAAGAGAGGTCGTTTATATACTACAAAGCATCGGTGAATTTTTTTTCCGGTCGTATGTTGGAGGAAGTCGTTTAAGAGAGGGTCTTAAAACGGAGGTTTTACTTTAATAATAATAATAATAATAATAATAATAATAATAATAATAATAATAATAATAATAATAATAATAAAAATAATAATAATAATAATAATAATTTATTATTATTATTATTATTATTATTATTATTATTATTATTATTATTATTATTATTAATATTACTATTATTATTATTATTATTATTATTATTATTATTATTATTATTATTATTATTATTATTATTATTATTATTATTATTATTACATTGCCGCTCGGAAATGCTACTGGCGTATCTCGCTGTTACCTAATAGTGAAATACGGCAGTATTTTCTTGTATGAAAGAACGATTACACAAAGTCGACATGGTCTTACGAACTTGCTGAACTCTTGAGTTACAGATTTGCGATGCAAGAGGAACAAATGTTCCATCACCGTTTGAGTGCAGGGAAGAGATAACAGGGACCGCTATATGGGCCATCCGTCATGATGAAATCAACCTCTTTAACGAACCTGTCAGCTCTCGTCTCAGCACTGACAATCAGAGACAAGGGTGGGGGTAGAAAAGAAAGAAAGAAAGAAAGAAAGAGTTGATATGGACGAATGGGATGAAACTACGTCAACTCTTCCTTTATTTCCTCCAATTTGTCTATATCGACTTTATTTATTTATTTATTTATTTATTTATTTATTTATTTATTTAATGCTAAAAATAAATAAATAAATAAATAAATAAATAAATAAAGTTGATATAGACGAATGGAAGGAAAGAAAGAAAGGATTGATATAGACGAATGAAAGGAAAAACGAAAGAGAGAAAAGGATTAAAAAAAGGAAAGAAAGGAATAAATAAAAAATGATAAAGAAGAAAAAAAAGAATAAAAAACGAAAAAAAAACGAAAGACGGGGATAAAGAAAAAAGAAAAAAAAATAAAGAAAAGAAAAGAAAGAAATAAATAAAATCAATGAAGAAAAAACGAGAGAAAAGAAAGAAAGAAAGAAAGAAAGAAAGAAAGAAAGACAGGAACGAAAAAGAAACAGAAAGAAAGAAAGAAAGGGAATAAAAAAGGTAGAAAGAAAGGTGTGAGAACAAACAGGTAGAAAAAAAAAAGAGAAAGAAAAATAGAAAGAAAAGAAACATTTTACCACGAGGAAGCCTTTCATGCAATAAAGGCGAAATTTGGAGAGAAAAAAACGACTTCTTTGGCTTTTAATTTTATTTTCCCCATTTTTCTGCTCGAAAGAAAAGAAAGGAAAAGAAAAGGAACGTGAAGTAAAGGAAACTCAAGCAAGCAAGAAAAAAAGAAGCCAACAACACCTGGGTGGAATGGAATAGATGAGTTCATCACTATTTTAAATATCTGTTCACGTGCAAACACGTAGTCTCGAACTATTTCTCTCTGTGCTTGTGTGTGTGTGTGGGTGTGTGCGTGTGTGTGGGTGTCCGTGTGTGTGTGTGTGTGTGTGTGTGTGCACGCGTTGTTTTTATTTTACTTTCTTCTTTTTTTACTTGCACGTGACTTTTTTTCCCCCTCCTTCAAACTGATTTGTTTCTCTCATTGTTTTAGATTGCTGCAGGTATTTATTTACCTTTTAATCGACAGCTACTGTATTGTGTAAAGTTTACTCTTGGGTGCATGTATCTGTTTTTCGTTAGTTAGTTCATTCATTTATTTCTCTATTACTTTTTTTTTGTTCGACGCTATTGCATTTTTTGTCTGTTATACTATAGTTATATGTTTGTTCTCTTTTCATTGTTAAAAAGATTAATTATGTGCTTCTGTTTTTATTGCTTTGTACTTGTTCCTGTTCGCCAGACATTTCATTGTTGTCATTTGTCAAAGGGTAACACTCATTTAAGCTTTGCTTTTGTGTGCCCTTTATGTTCTCCATGCCTGGTTTACTTGTTTCGTGAATAATAAAATTCTGTTTAAACCAACACCTGGGTATTGATTGTGAGAAAAAAACAAACTACGTCTCGGCAGTTGGTGTTGTTTTTTTTGGTTAATAAATGATCATCAAAAGAGAAGACAAGAAGAAAGAAATAAAGAAGACAGATAAAAGGTCAGACAGCAAGAACGAAGACAGAAAGACAGGGTCTGCCTCGGAAGTCACTGATTAATCAGTGTGCTCTCAGCTCAACCTGTGTGTCAGGATCTTTCGCCCATCCATCTGTGTCTGTTGGCAAGAGAGGAAAGACCTCAGTTTAATCTGATGCTTTTACTCGAGAGCGGGGGAGGAGGAGGCGGGGAGTTTGAAAGGGGGGAGGAGGGGAGAGAGAAAGATGATTGTCAGCGGAGGGGCTTCATATATGGGTCACTTGTTCAAAGAGCACAAAACTAGGTCACAGACTCCTGCGGACTTGGAGAAAAACCTTTCTGAGTAGACAGCTAATTTTTCCTTCAGGTGGCTACTTTAGGATTATTACTAGTACAGCTAATAACTTAGTATGACTTGAACTGTTCTTATCAGGGGCGCTTTATCCGCTCAAAGAGTTACTCAAGACGATGGTTCTTCACACCCTTCCCGCAAACAAAACCAAAATTTAAACAAAAAATAAACAGGATTTAACTGAACACGCCGAAAGTGCCCATTTGCTCTTTGATACTCACTGTCAAACGCCCCAGACAGCTGAGCTATCCAGAACTTTATAGCACATAGACACGCGTGCTTTTATTTGCTCGTATTTATGTGCAGATCTGAGCTCATGCACGATGTAGGAAGGAAAATAAGAAAATAAGAAGACGAAGAAGAATAAAAGCAATGAAAAGAAGAAAGAGGATGAGGAACCAGAAGAGTTTTTTTTTAAAAGAAGAAGAAATAAAATACTTAAAAAGAAGAGGACAAAATTGAAAAAAGAGGAGGAAAAGCAGAAGCAAGTTCGAATACTGTCCAGAAACAAGTTGTACACCCACCATTCAGTGTACCAGAAAGAAAGAAAGAAAATTAAAGACAATAAGAAAAAAAAAACAGAAAGAAAGAAAGAAAAGAAATTAAAAGAAAAACAAGACAGAAACAGAAGAAAGCAAAATGAAGAAACAACGCCTTAAGAAAGCGTGTAGACAAACAGAAGACAGAAAGAGAAGTAGAAGAAAGAAAAGCAAAAGTGGGGAGTGGAGAGAAGTAGGCCTACAAGAACATTCAAAGAAACAATAACAGAAAAGTAAGAAAAAAACGACTGACACAGAGGGTAAAAAAAGAAGCAGGGACGAGGAAATCAACAAACTGACAGTATGTATATCAAGTGAGTTGATCTTGACAAATAACGGCTCATCTGCAGATAACTACACCTGGCTCACCCGTACACATGACAGAGTGTGGTTGGGACATATGGTGTGAAGGTACCTATGACCATAAATCACATGTATCAATCCTTTTCTCACTCTACAAAGGTGACTAAAAAAATTCATCTATTCGCGCTTTTAAATTAACCTGCATAAGACTTTTCTGCACAGCAGATCTCCAACGAAGAATACAAAGCATGGAGATGAGGTGCTACAGAAGACTTCTTGGCATTTCCTATACACAACACATCACCAACGACGAAGTCCGACAGACCATCACACAAGCCATTGGACAACACGATGACCTGCTAACAGTGGTGAAGAAACGGAAACTGCGATGGTATGGCCATGTCACCAGATCATCAGGCCTTGCAAAGACTATTCTGCAAGGCACAGTGCAAGGAGGTAGAAGAAGAGGGAGACCGAAAAAGAGGTGGGAGGACAACATTCGAGAATGGACTGGTTTGACACCGAGCGAAGCCATCAGGGCTGCTGAGGACAGAGAAAGATGGAGTATGCTGGTTAAACGATCATCTGTGGTGCCCCTACGACCTCCGGGTTACGGGACAGGATAGGATAGGATAGGAAGACTTTTCTGCGCAATGCACGGTTGCATTATAAAGGTTTTGTCCACTTTTGAGAGCAGGAGTATTTTCGTACTCCTTTTTCTGTATGAAGTTCGACGTCAGCGTGTGACCCTTTTCAAAACTGACAACGACCAAAAAAAAAAAAAAACTTTAGGCAAGTACAAGCAGTCAGCTCTGCCTGGCCTGTGCCAACTATCACAATGTAGTTTATCCGTGCAAAAGAGCAAAATTTGATTCATACAATGGTCAGACCCTTGATAGATGAGCTACATGCGTGGTGCAGCGCAACTATGCTGATTTCTTGCTTGCTGGGGATAGACACGATGATGATAATAGTTGTTCGCTTATCCTGTTTGGCTTTTAAAACTAAAACACAACAAATACATCAGCATGAAAAACTAACAACCAACACCAGCAACAACCAGCGACAACAACCACAACAACAACAACAACAGCAGCAGCACAAAACTCACTCTACAAATCTGCGCGGTGGTGGCGTAGCTATTGTATAGGGTATAGGGTAGCCATTTTAAGGTGCGCACATGTAAAAAAAAACATTTGTTTTTTTAACTTTTAGGTTCTTGAGGTGCGCCATTGGACAACACGATGACCTGCTCACAGTGGTGAAAAAACGTAAACTCCGATGGTATGGCCACGTCACCAGATCATCAGGTTTTGCAAAGACCATCCTGCAAGGCACATTGCAAAGAGGTAGAAGAAGAGGGAGACAAAAAAAGAGGTAGGAGGACAACAATCGAGAATGGACTGGTTTGACACTGAGCGAAACCATCAGGGTTGCTGAGGACAGAGAAACATGGAGTACGCTGGTTAAACGATCATCTGTGGTGCCCCTACGACCTCCGAGTTATGGGATAGGATAGGATAGGAGGAGATGCGCCTCGCGTGCGGAAAGCGGACTGTACGTTAGGATGGCAATCATTTACCGCCCCTTTCCCTTTGATGTCAATGATTGCTGATAAGCGAGTTCTTTGTTGAGTTTGAAAAGTATCTCTCGGAACTTTCTGCCGATGATGTACTCGTTGTCAGCGATTTCAACTTTCACAGTGTTTTGAATGCGAGCCGCTTTCACATTGTTTTGAATTCGAGCCACTTCATTCAGCTTGTCACGCAGTCTGGATTTTCCCAGATGGTGACTGGGCTTACACAAGAGGCAGGCCACACTTTGGACAATGTCTTGACTCGCTATGTTCGTCTTGTTAGGTCTGTTGTTGCTGATAATTTGCACCTGTCAGATCATTACTGTGTAATGATTGAGACTGATTTCTCGAGGCCTCGTGAGGAGAGAGTTACTGTCAAAAGAAGAAATATGAGGGCCATTGATGGGTCGCAGTTTCGGCGCGATCTCGAAGCATCACCCTTGTTGACTTGCCCTCCAGCTGACGTGGACAGCCTTGTAAGTCTTTACAATACTGTCCTGCGTGAGCTGTTGGATAAACAGGCTCCCGATAAAGCGTGGTCAGTCTAAAACCGCCCCCATAGCTTCTGGTTCACTCAGGATATAATCTCTGTTAGGCGAGCCAGGAGGTGCGCTAATCAACACATGTCAGTCTTTGAGCCTCTGAACCTTGAACAGGTTAGAAAACTTGCTTATAGAGCTAATCCCACAACTTCAGCTTTGGATCCTGTGCCCACTTGGTTTGTCTTAGAGTTTCTTGTTACTCTACTGCCTGTATTTCAGAAGATCACAAATGCGAGCATGCTCTCTGGCACTGTTCTCCGCGCGTTCAAATCTGCTGCCGTAATTCCTTTCTGAAGAAGTCGAGTTTCGATCGTGAAGTCCTGGGTAACTTTCGCCCAGTGTCCAACTTACCCTTTGCATCTAAGCTCCTCAAACGAGCTGTTGCTGATCGTCTCCGATCTCATCTAGAGGGAAATAGCGTTGTATGTCAAGTTTCAGTCAGCATATAGAAGTGGACATAGCACTGAGACAGCATTCTTGAGAGTCGTGAGCGATCTACTTGGGATTGTTGATGGGGGTAGTAGTGCACTGCTTGTTCTTCTGCATTCGACACTATAGATCATGCACTCCTTTTGGGTAGGCTTCATTCTGAAATTCGCGTTTGCAGCACTGTACTGGAATGGTTTTCCTCCTATCTGTCGGACATATATCAGTGTGTTCATGTTAAGGGGGTACACTTCCTCAGAGAAACTCTTTTTTTCTGTGGAGTTCCCCAGGGTTCTGTCCTTGGGCCACTTCTGTTCTCTCTGTTTGTTCGGCATTTGTCTAATCTCATAAACAGTATATCCATTTATCATCACTTCTTCACTGTTATTTGGGAACTATAATCCAAAATCAAGTTGATGTGATGCTGCGGTTGCAGCTGTCAGGAATGTCGAGCATTTGCAGCACTGTACTGGAATGGTTTTGATTTTTTTTTCTTTTTTCTTTATCCCCGCCTTTCGTGTTTTTTTCGTTTTTAATTTGTTTTTCTTCCTTATCATTAGTTAGTGATCTTGAGATCAAGAGGTGGATGAATGTGAACAAGTTGAAGCTAAATGAAACAGAAGACAGAAGTTTTGCTATGCGGGCCACGAATGAGAAGGCATCCTTGTCCCTCAGCTTCCAAATCTCTCCTCGTTGTCCCTGGGCACAAGCAGGGTAAGATTAAGGGGTGGCTAGATATCTTTCAGATACGCTGTACCGGTCTGGTTGAAAGCTCTTCTAGAGGGCATACAGATGGCAGACTCTGTGGACGCATTTCGCAGAAACCTGAATCAGATTTATTTTCTTCTTGCTAAGCTGTATTTTTAACTATCTGATCTCACATTTCATTTGCATAGGCCACTGTGTGAAAGGGTTGCATAAATGTTAATTGTCTGTTGGTCTGCCTGCTACAGTGTGTGGAGCAATAGTGAAGAAGTTAAAGTGTTAAGTTAGGTTCTAGGCCCATACCCCGCCAATGTGTGTGTGTGTGTGTGTGTGTGTGTGTGTGTGTGTGTGTGTGTGTGTGTGTCTGTGTCTGTGTCTGTGTCCATCTCCCTTCCACCAGCGTTGCGATCATGCCCATCGGCGTGGAAATATTTTAGCGCTTTACACAATACTCATTCATTTACTCATTCATTCAGCAGCAAAACACTAAGGAATCTAACACTTTAACTTGGTGAGAAAGACAATATAAAAACCTTGGTCTACTTTTTCCCGTCTGCCGAACCTTTCCCTCAAGAGTTCCTCTATAGTTTCCCGCAAGCGTAACTCTCACGAGCTCGGCACTAAAGAAGTCCAGGTGTTTCAAGAAAACATTCCAGGCAGAAACGCAAGTAACCCCGTTTTTACGTCTAGTGATGAAACAACACAACGAGGGAACGCTAGCTCAGGATTTGCTATGGCAGCAAACATAATTAGACTATTCGACGTTGTCTACGGAAAACAGCATTTAAGACAATAATACAACGTCTGTTTCACACACGTGAATAACATCTTCATAAATACACAGATTATTTGGGACCGTTTAGAACAACTAGACGAATGCCCCCGCAGCCCTGCCCCGTCTGCCTTACTATTTCGAATTTGAACCCATGGCTGACAAGTGGTTTGGAATTGGAACCCAAAATTTTAAAAATAGTTGGCAACGAAGGAGATGTATGCACGTACCAAATGGCATCATGATCTTATAAACGGTTCGCGAGGTATTCGTGCGCAAAGTGAGGGCTGATGGACCCCCATCGCCACCCCACCCCCCGACTCACTGACTGACGGACTGCTCGTATTAGTAATTGAAAATACTGTAGACCAATACAGCGGAATTTCGGAAACCTTTCCTCAAGTGTACTGTACATGTACGCCTGAAATTTCACTAAGGCTTAGCAGGTCGGTAAATGGTACACGCTCTGAAAAAAAGGAATACATATGGCAAAATAACAAGTGAAACTGTTTTGGAACATTTTAAGAAATTTTCTGATACCGATGTTGATAATGACACTCTTGGTTAGAGTGCACGACACCAATGCACATTTTCTTCTTGATGAACCCTTCAGTGCGCGGTATAGATGATATAACTAATGAGTTTTTGAAGTCAATAATTTGGTAAAGTGCCAGTGGTTTGGACTACAGGGATTATTAAGTTTCTTTATAAGCAAAATGGAGATAAACACAATGCAAATAATTATCGTGGAATGTTTACAAGCTTAATTAATAAAAGATTACCTTCCTTCTTGGAGTTTAATAATGTTTTGGGTGAAGAACAGGCTGGATTTAGGGGTGGATATTCTGTTTCTGATCATATATTCACTTTACAATCTCTTGTAGAATCCTTCCTTTCAAAGAAAAAGCGTTTGTACTGTGTTTTTTATTGATTCTGAAAAGGCATTTGATTTTGCTAATCGTTCTTTGTTTTGGCAGAAATTATTAAATTCTAACATAAACGGAAATATACTGCATATAATAACAGATTTATATTAAAAAAAACAAAATCACAGGTACAATGGAATGATACTCTTTCTGATTATTTTTCTTGTTAAATATGTGTCAGACAAGGTGAAAATCTGTCTCCCTTATATTGTTTGCCGTATTGTTGAATGATTTGAAAAGTTTTCTTGTTAAAACCTAGTTGGTCGAAGAACTGTTAAGCTTGCAGCATCGGATATTTTTCTCGATGATGAATTATATTGAAACTCTATATGTTAACTTTTTGATATAAGCTTGTCCAGCGTTATGTATACTTTTTTGTTTAAAGTTTATTTATTTAAAGGTTATAAACTTCATTCCTCAATCCGTGTGGGAAGAGTTAAATAATCTACGACTGGGCAATATTTGATTAAATCAAGGGTTCTCTAGTATTTTGCCTTCTGCTTCAGTTTTTAAGTGTACAGTTAAACAACTCTACATAATCAGTTTATTCAAGGTTGGTTTGAGGAAATAAATAAAAATGGATTATACTATAATTATGGAATGTTCAAGGTACATTTTGAATTTGAAGAAAAAATGTTTGCATGTTCTACCAACAACCTTGCAAAATCTGTTCTAAAGTTTAGTACACTTAGTGACAGTGCAGAGAGGCAAATATTTTAACATTCCTAGACATGAGCGTGTATGTCATAAATGTAATAGTGACGATCTCGGTGAAGAGTTTCATTACTTAGTTTTGTGTTCACATTTTTGTAATTCAGGAAAAGAACTATTAAAGATCGTATTATTATAAACATCCCAATGCCATACTAATTTGAGAATTGTTGTCATCTATCTGAAAGTCAATATTATTAAAGCTTGTAAGCTTAATAAAAGTAATAATGAAACAGTTGTAACGCTTTAATCCCATGTTAAAAATTCATCTAGTTCTGCTACTTGCAGGTTGTGTGTAACAAACATTTTAGTTGTTTGCCATTAATGTGTAGTAATTGAAATTATTGTTAGTTATGATTTATAGTTGCTACCCAGACAAGTCTTTTTTTCTGTGTACATAAATATTTCTGTTTAATGTAACATTTTATATATTTAATTACTTTGCATATATATGTATTTCATTTTATCTATATCCACGTCCCCTTAATGGGTCTTTTCTGGAATAAATTTGGCTTGCCTTGCCTTGCCTTGGTACGCCCTACCTACTTAAGAAGTCCAGATGTTTCAAGAAAACATTCCAGGTGTAAACACTAGGGATCTAGTTTTAAGTCTATAGAGAAAACAACACATCGAGAGAAAGCTTAAAGTTTCCTGTGAGACCAAACAGAATTCGACTAATCGACGCTGTCTACTGCCAAAGGGAACGCACAAGGGAACAGAGACTCTTTATTAACACACTGAGGTTATGAGGCCTGTTAGAACAATGAGAACTCTTACTCTAATGTACTCTTGAACTTTCACTAAAAAGTAGCCTTGTCTGTTAGTCCGGAAATGCAGATCAGCAATAAAAATGTCCAGCTGCTTCAAGAAAACATTCTAGGTGAAACACTAATTACCAGTTTAATGTTTTTTTGAAGAAACGATACGAAGAAGGCAAAGCTAGGATTTGCTATGACAGCAAACACGGGCAAAGTAATCAACATAGTCTACGTAATATTAAAAACAATAATATACAATATCTGCTTCACAAATGAGGAGCGCGTCTTTATCAACGATTGGGAATCTGACAGCGGTGAAGAGAAAAATATGCATAATTTCTCCAAAAGAGGAGAGCGCGAATCTTTAAGTACACAGACTTGAGATCTCTAAGGACAATAGCCGTGTATATCCTGGGCATGAGTTTCTCTTTGAAGCATACGGTGGCTCATGTTTTCAGGTGCATAGAGAAGATTGAAACTACAGAAAACAAACTAGTTTGCATTAAAAGGTGAAGAGCAAACACATATGCCAACTGATGTCAAATACTCGGTTTTTTTACGCAACATGTGTCTCCTTTTGGTGCATCATGCGTTTGTTGAGGAAATCTACTAACTAGGAAAAGACCATTCTTTGGTAAACAAACTCAAACTGCGCTATGCACGTATATGAGTTGATGCTGAGTGTAGACGCAACTCTAAAACTTGGAAAACAAGGGGTTTGATTCCAGACGACTTTTATTGTACTAATAGTCTGTGGATATATTTCCCGAGCTGACTTTAATGGAGCATGTGAAGAGAAATGTACAACATAAGAGGGGTAGATTTATGGAGGAAACCTCCGCTGTTTGGATTGACAGAGAGCGATTGAGACGTTTCGCACTTCCTAACAGCCTACGCCTCATCCCTTTTGCTTAATGTTAAGGCCAAAGGGACCGCCACCCCCACACTCCATAAAGTCTATGGCTCTTTGATTAATAACCGTTTTTGGAATTAGATTGTGACAAGCAGTAATTTGACATAGAAATAAAACTTGAGCGCCGGTCTAAGAGATAGCGGTACGCAATGTGAAAAAGTATATAATGATTATATATAATTATTCAAATGAGGTGTAAGGCTTGTTTGCTTTAATTGTTTCTTGCTTGTTTATCTTATACCATTCCTTTACTTAACTAAATCATTTTAGATTGAGTTATGGTTAAACGGCTTCCAGTATCATCCGTGTTAGCACATTACTCAAAGCACACAAGCCTTTGAAAGAGAAGGGGGCTAGTCCATGCACTTTTATGTTGGTGAATCTACAACTAAGGCAGGAAAACGGTTTTTGCTTCCGCTAGTTCCAGACAGAAATTATTGCGCTTAAGGAACCGCGACTGACACTAATTCCCACGGATTGCCCCCGATCCATCAGTGTTTGCATAACATGCCAACATCAATCGGCAGCGCCCTCTGGCCACACAACAGTCTCTTCCACCTACCACCTACCCATATATTAAGTTAGCGAGGATTAAACCATTTCTTTTGTTCTTTGTTAAATCCGAGTCCGACTTTACCGCAAAAAAAAATTGCATTAATTAGGAGGAATTAATTTTCGGTAGTTCATTTAAGCCGGAGTTCGACTTTACCGCTAAAACATAATTCGCGTTTGCTATGATTATATAATTTTCTGTAGCGGATTAAGCCGGGCGTGTTTTTACAGCCAAAAAAAAATTCATTCTTATTACAACTGAGTCATTTTATGATTGTTGGTGAATCGTTGCCGCCGTCCCGCTAATCAAATTCTTAATATAACCATGCCGTTCATTGACCGCGGGACCCATAGCACAATAATTATTATTAGTTTAGTCTCACCAGTGATCATGGTGTTGTTTTTCTCGCCATCCCTCCAATTACTTTACTTCAGACAAAGTAAGCTGTCGCACGTCCACTGGAAATTTTTCAAGAAAGAATGAAAGACATTAACAAAGAAATTACAAAAACGGATAGAAGCCACTTTTTTGTTTTGCCATATAACGTGAACACATCTCATAGTTGAATTATCTTTTGCGCGAAACGCTCTGTCCAATATTGGGAAGAAAAAAAACTTTTCGCTTAGCGCACTGTCGGCCTCTACTTCTTTTTACTCATTTTCCTCTTGTTCCTATAGTGTTGCTGTCAAGGGAGATGATCTTAAGCGAAGAGGAAGAGCTCGAGTTGCGGTTCTTTATTGTTGGGGGATGACATGGGAAAGAACTAAGGTGGTCCCCGGTGGTTGGCTGTTTACCCCATCTCATAGATCTCAAGTTCTGACTGCATGCTGATTCTCAGAGATCTGTCAGACGTACGCCTGAAATGATAGTTTTAGGTTATGGAAGCAGCAGTCTTTGATACTCGGTGTCACTTTCACACGTGATGATGGACATATCCACTTATTGACCTGAGACAACCAGATATTCTTTTGCAAAGTTTCACCAGTGAAAAAAGAGGTAGGTATTTTTGAAGAACATTTTTTTTGTAAAGAGGATGGGCTACTAGGAAGCATCAGGTTACTAACCTTTCGAAGGCAATAATTTCTTTCTTTTGTTTTATGGGCGTTGAGTGTTTCGTTCTGTCCTTGGCAAGCGTCTTCATCGAACTCCCTGTTAGAATGAGAAAATGTGTTGCAAGTATGCAGGCACAATAACATAGTACTGTACATTGTTTTCTGATCGCTATTCCCCTTCCCGATTGTTGAACTTTTAATTTGAGACCGATTGTGTTTTTATTTATGGACATAATTGAAAAATCTTACATGTTCTAAATTAGGTCGCAAAACAACTTTGTATTTAAGCTGTACTTATTGGCCTTGCTGAAAGGAAAGCTGTGCTTTGCAAATTATTCAAAGAATCTGCATCAAACCTGCAATTGCAGAGATAGGATAGGAGAAGGTACGAGAAAAGGAGGATGCTAGTGTTTGTTTTGTTGTTGTTGATGATGATGATGATGATGATGATGATGATGATGATGATGATGATGATGATGATGATGATGATGATGATGAACAAGAAGAACAAGAAGAAAGAGACTTGAAAGCACTCAACCCTCATGTCTGCGCAATATTTAAATATGCTATTTTCTATGTGGTCGTCGCCCTTGGTGTCGGATAGCGCAGTGATTGGAGCACTCGCTACTGTGTCGCAAGTTAAGCACCGTCCAGTGCGGTTAGCACTTGGATGGGTGACCGCAAGCCGTGAAGCGACAAATAACAACGCCCCCAGTTGACTCAACTGTGACTGAGTATACCTACTCTCTTAAGGGTGGGGAAGGTAAAGCAGCGAAGTAGAGAGATAAGCAACACCCTCATTACGCTGGCCCAAGATAAGTGTGATCTCCAACATCACGCTCCTCTACGGCCACAAGGCTATGGGACCACCTTTACCACCTTTACCTCGCCCTTTTCAGCGAGCTCCGTAAACCTTTTCCCACGAGGTGGTTTACTCCCCTTGACCAACAGGAGAGCTGATTTGATGAGGTGAGTGTGGAAGACTGGTTAAAAGTGGAATCCCGTTTTCTGTCAAACCTCAGAAGTACTGCGCTAAGTTTCAATAAGCTTTCTCAGTTAGAGAGGGACTGTCAGATATCCCATGAGACAGATATAGATTCTCAGACAATGCTGAGAGAGCCAGATATTCTCAGATGCTCGCGGACATGCGTTTGATAGTTTGGGATAAATCAGTGCAGGTCCGTGGCTTCATGCATTGCGCCATCTCTCACCAAGTGTGCCTCATGAGCGACCTATATGTTTGACGTCAGCATCAACTACAAACTAGTTTTACATGTCAATGCTGGATCTTAGAAGCCAGCTCATTCCATAAGCAGCTATTTTTTAGATGGGAAATACGCCATGCGAGAAGAAGGTATTCACGTTTCACCGAAAATCGAAAAAAAAATTGGCATTTTGACAGGAGACATAGGCAGGTTTGCTAATTAAGCATGTTGTTAGGCGATCTCTACTGTACAAAATACAATAGATCCTCTGCGTTTCTTCCCAGTGCAAAGTGGGAAGGCAAGTGTCTATTTGTAGTCCCAGATGCTCTTTTCTAGTAGCATCAGGCTCCGTAGAGGCTACCAAAGACACTGTCACTCAAGCCTACGAAACAGTGTTGAAACACGTATTTGCTCTTTACTGGAGCCTGTTGATACATGTTGGCAGATCTCTTGACACGCAGTAGGTCACAGACGTAGAAGACGGCGTGCGCCTGTATCTATATTTCGTGCGCCTGTATCTGAATTTCGTGCGCCTGTATCTATATTTCGTGCGTTTGTATCTGTATTTCGTTCGAATTGAGTGCCTTTTGCCTAGATCTATACACTCTTCCTGCAAAAATTGAAAGCATGCTGTCTACTGCCTGGCCAGGATGTGCACTCTCTTCAATGATTGATGACGTTCTCAATCTGCACTCAGACCTGGCCCCACACAAGTCAGATCTTTTAAAGAGAGAAGTTGGAGTGCGGGGATACACACACACCCACACACTCACACACACGCATGCCCACACCCACACCCACAAACACTGAAATCAAAGAATGATGCATGTGTGAACTGGAGGAGTCAATCGGTGCATAAGAAAGGTTGGAGTGACAGAAAGAGGCAGGGATTTGAACCCGCTTGCTCATCAAAACGTTAGTGTGTCGGGCAGCCTCTTAACTCCTCTTTCATCTCAGTTTCATCTCCCCCTTCCCCTCTCACCTGTATCAGACAGCCCCTAAACCTCTCTTTCATCTCATGTATTTATTTATTTATTTATTTAATCGTTCTTATATAGCGCTTTTCCAGCTCAAGAGCTGCTCAAAGCGCTGGCCGATACAGGATCTAACTCAAGGCGCCCGAGACGCCCACCCGCAGCCTTTGGGCGCATGGTCTGACGCCCGGACAACTGAGCACAATCCTGGGCAGCCAGGGATGGGGGAGAAGGACCTAGGTGCATGCTGGGTGTTTTCTTGTCACCGGCACTCACCCGTCTAGGACATGAGCGTCAGGATCTTTAAAGTCCGTTATGATGGAATGTATGCGATACAGACTAGACCTCGGTTTATACTCTCATCCGAAGGAGTAGGAAAACAGGAGTAAAGTGTCTTTCCCAGGGACACAACACAATGGCCCGGCCAGGGCTCGAACCCGGGACCTTCCGATCCGCAAGCCGAAGCACTACCATTAGACCACAGTGCCTCCATAATGTACATGTAATGTACATGTACATCTTCTCTTCCTCCTCCCTCCCCCCATTTGTTTTTCCCCCACCTTTTCTTATCACACCCCCTCCCTCCATCTCATTTCCTCCCCACGCCTCATTTTTACCTCTGTAAAAAGAAGTTTTTTTCCTCGATTCTTTGCTTTTAATACTATTTAGGTCAGTGTATATATCTGGACTGTGTTGTGTTATATCAGTAGTCTGGACCTATATATTATTTCAGTATCTCAGCATCTGCTGTGTTGTAATTCCAATAACTATGCTGTCTTCTCTGTGTTAGTAGGTCAGCAACAGACTGGTCGGGAAACCACGAGCAACACGTCTCTAGGTCTGTCTTTCCATTAGACGCGATATTTGAAGAAAACCTGAACAGATGTTGTCTACACTTCTTACGGTCGTTACCAGGGTTAGTTGCCAGGTCAAAGTCGCTGGTACATAGTGGCAATTCTTTCCCTAATCATGTTTTGCGCTATATCTCATAAACGGCTCAACCATTATTTATTATTTTTTGTTAGACTATACAGAGACTTTAATGAGTGTTCACTCTCTCCGTGACAATCTTTTCAGTCGGTCTGACCGTAGGGGTCGACCAGTAGGTTGCTGGTTTTGTAGTGCTCCATTTATTGTTGAGCTTTCTAAGTAAAAATTGTTATAAATAAATACGGGAGAGGGAAGAGGGGGAGTAAGTTTGTGTCTAGGAATAAATACCTTTGATTGGCTCGCTTCTTGTTTTTATTTGAGATGGATAGAAGCAGTCAGAGAGGTTCCTTCTTGGGTAAACAGTTAAGTTCCCAAGCCATCATAAATCACGTCCAGCCTGTTATAAGTTATCCTCCGTCATCCACCACGTCCGCCGTCCTTAAGCACTCGCCTCCAATTAAAAGCTGACTTGAGACAATCACTAACAGAAGCAGTCAATCGAGGCCAACGTGCGAGCTGCGTTCTGAGTGTTTGTCGCCAGGACAAGAATGTGTTGACTGTGTGATTAATTTGTACATGTCGGTCAAACACATATATCAATGTGGATTTTTTCCCGTTAGCTTCTCATCCCTTTGACAGCACAGATAATCAGTAAGCGCCGATTGAACCATCTCTCAATGTGCGTTTCGTGATATTGCATGCTGGGTGGATTCATTGTAGTGGGTATTTAGTTCCGGTCCTCTGGGATGCTGATGTTGGAAGGAGTAATAATAATAATGATGACTGGTCTTGTTAGTAGCCTAAATGTACTACTGGCCGAGGTCACACCCTTCGATAATGGACCTGGGGCGCGCTCAAAAACCCAAACATGGGGTTTTATTGAGTGTAATGAACGGGGTATAGTTCCTACATCCTTTATTCCTTGGCCGTGGGTCGCAAGGCGTTTCCCCATTTCGACTGGATATAAAAGGTTAATGGGTAATTTCTTCCCCACTCTGGATTGCCAGTGGTATATTGCGGGCCCCTGTATTGAGTCAGTGCATATGATTTTTTTGGGTCTGTGGTGATTAACTGCGCACGCCTTTGGTCTATAGTGATAACCAACTTGGGGTTTCCGCCTTTTTTAAAGCGTTTGTTGATCTATAGATCTCCTTATCCCTATTCGCAATCCCAATATTGCTATACTTCCGCTATCCTACCATTATCTACAAGGAATTCCGCACTTACAAACAGACATACAATCACTACCTCAGCTTCCAAATATCACGCAACAACGAAGATTTCTTTTCAACATTCAAATCTTTCAACTACAATCCTGCATCCTAATTTCAGATAAGTACCTTTCACATCAGTGCTAAATAATGATGTTATGTATAAAATTTTGCATTTTCATCTTCCTAATGCCGACATACCCGAGTTAAATATCAACGATATCATTGGATTCTTGACACGTTCGTGATAATATCAACGCTAAAGTTCTGAAGGTCCCGGGCTCGAGCCCTGTTCGGGCCATTGTGTTGCGTCCTTGGGAAAGACACTTTACTCCCGTTTCCTACTCCTTCGGATGAGAGTATAAACCGAGGTCTAGTCTGTGTGTCGCATACATTCCATCATAACGGATTGTCATGTCCTAGACGGATGAGTGCCGGTAACAAGAACACACCCAGCATGCACTTGGTCCTTCTCCCCCATCCCTGGCTGGCCAGGAAATAGTGCTCAGTTGTCCTGGCGTCAGACCATGCGCTCTGAGGCTGCGGGAGGGCGCGTCTCTGACGGTTTGAGTTAGATCCTGTATCGGCCAGCGCCTAGAGTCTGATCAAGTACGGCGAGATAAGTGCGCTATAAAAATCCTCAATAATAATAAAAAGATAATAAATCCAGCATAAGTTAATAGACTGACACCTTTATTACCTCTACCTTTATAAAAGGATGGTGCATTGATCATGGTCATTATTGGTCAACGTGTGATCATATTATTTTCCCCTTTACCAACAACTGGCCCGCTAGTGTCAGTATAAATCGGTCCAGTAGTCACCTATATGTGAAAGTGTCGTGTGACTATAATCTACAAACAACATCATGGTCATTTCAGTTCGCTGTGTTATTTGTTGCAGATTCCAACACATTGTGCAATGTGGATGTACGCTGGGAGCCGGTGCCTTCTGTAATGATCATTTTGAGCATCAGCACATTTAATAACCATTTTGTGAATATCGTCTTCAACCACCAGCATTGGGTATGTGTTATCGTGATATGTGCATGAAAGCAATGAGCCGTTATTTGTTTAGACCTGCGCTATATAATACTTCATCATCATCATCATCATCATCATCATCATCATCATCATCATCATCATCATCATCATCACCGTCATTATCATCATCATCATCATCATCATCATCATCATCATCATCATCATCATCATCATCATTCTCACCATTATCGTCGTCGTCATTTTTGTTGTCATCGTCATCATCATCATTTTATCAACATCATTATTACATTGGACAATTAAATAGCATGAAGATAAATTCCAAAGTGCGTGGCATCAGTTTTTTTCAAAGAGTACTATAACACGCTAACCCGAAGCTGTTGTTTGTTTGTTTTTTAAATGGGTTAAAGACCGTCTAAATATATTTTGTGTGGAAACGATATTAAGAGGCATTAACTTGGTGTTTCCTGGTCTTAATTTTAGTATAGTCACTAACCAGTGTCCTGTAACCAACAAGAGTCAATGGTGTTAGAAACGCCATTAGCAACAAATTACAGGTCTGTGATCCTCCGAAGACTTTTATGAAGTTAGATCAAGGACATGAAAGATACTTTTCAGCCGAAAAGATGATTACGAGTCTACGATATAAGCCTACTAATTGGGTGGCTTTTCCTTGTCGCAATCCAGTGGAACGTACTAGTATAGCCAAGGCTTTATGAAGAGTGGTTTTTCTAACTTGACTGCCTTAGCGACGCTTGAAGAGTTTTATCTTGAGGTGTTTGTACAAGTGTACCATCTTCAAGGACTTGCTACTTGCTTTACCTACAAGACAAGTTTGTATTTCTCTCTGAAACGACTAAAGGTGCAGCGGGTCACCAGGAGAGGAGCGACACACTAATTCAATTATTTCCTATCCTATCCCATCCCGTAACTCGAAAGTTGTTGGGGCGCCACATATGGTCATTTAACCAGCGTACTCCATCTTTCTCTGTCCTCGGCAACCCTCATGGCTTCGCCCAGTGTCAAGTTATTCTCGAAGGTTGCCCTCTCACCTCTTTTTCTGTCTCCCTCTTCTTCTGCCTCCTTCGCACCATGCCTTGCAGAATGGCCTTTGCAAGGCCTGATGTTCTGGTGACGTGGCCATACCATCGGAATTTCCGTTTCTTCACCAATGTGCCACGATCTTGTGATGATGTCCTTCCGGCTCCATTTGAAGAGAGTAAACACAGCAAAGTGCACCAGACTAAAGTTCGACCCGAATACACTGCAAAACCCCGAGGTGGCAGAAATATCCCAAGCCACAATTAGAGGAAAATTTGCACCACTGCTCATTTTTGGAGTTGGGGAAGTAGATGTCAACACCATGACCACCACCTTCAACTCAGCTGTGACAGATGCCGCCACTGAGATCATTGGCAAGCACCGCCCAAAGAAGAAACCGTGGATCACATCTGAACTTTTGAACCTGTGTGATAGAGATGAAAAAGAAAAAGGGCATCTCACAGGGAGCTGATGCTTATCAAAAAAAATTAGCAATGACATCCGAACAGGCATGCACATAGTAAATGAGAACTGGATAGAAGAATGCTAGGAAATAGAGAACATTCTGACCAAGAATAACAGCAAGAAGGCCTACCAGACTGTGAAGCGGCTGACAAGTGTTAAACAGCCCAAAGTCTCCACGATCCAGAGCATGTCTGGCACATGCCTTACAGAAGAACAAGAAGTCTTGGTTAGATGGACAGAGCACTGCTCTGACCTTTACAACCACACACCAATCCGAGACCCATCATTTCTAGCATGTCCCCAGAACAGCGAAGAGGAAGAAATCCTAATTCTCCAAGAAGTTGAGGCAGCAGTGCAATCACTGAAAAAGGGGAAGTCAGTGGGTGTAAACAACATACCCGCAGAATTGCTTCAAGCAGGAGGAGAAGCGATGATTGACGCCCTCACCATTATCTGTAACAAAATCTGGCAGGGTTGGGAGTGACCTAAACTATGGACACAGTCGCTTGTCATCGCTCTTCCCAAAAAGGTAACCTTCAGGATTGTGAAAATTACCGCACCGTCAGCCTCATCAGCCCTCCAGCAAGGTCCTCCTGATAAATAATACTCAACCGGTTGAAACCCCAAGCTGAACAACTCATAGCTGAAGAACAAGCAGGCTTCAGGGCAGGGCGAAGTACCACTGAACAGATTTTCAACCTTAAAATAATCTGCCAGAAATACTTACATCACCAACAATATATATATATATATATATATATATATATATATATATATATATATATATATATATATATATATATATATATATATATATATATATATATATATATATATAATTTAGATTAAACGATCATCTGTGGTGCCCCAACCATCTTCGAGTTACGGGATCAATCAATCAATCTTTAATTTAATGTCTGTTCACACATTTAGGTGATATTAGACATTGAAAATGTAGACTTTTATAACACTAACTATGTCAAAACATAATTTCAAAACAACCGGTCTATAAAAGTCTACCAACAGGAGATTTAGCAATAACTTTCTCATCTATTCTCACTCTGTCAATAGTCAGTCATTTGCAGACGACACACAACTCCACACCTCTTTCAGCTCTTCACAGGCACACGCCTCCGTCCAGTCCATGCAGGCATGCATCACTGACGTCAAACAATGGATGTCCGAAAACCGTCTAAAGCTCAATGATGACAAAACTGAAGCGCTCTTGATCAAAAAGAAATCAGACAAATCTGATTTACCATATAGCATCACAGTAGGAACCTCATCCATTTCATTTTCTGACCATGCCCGCAACTTAGGTTTCATTCTGTCTTCTGACATGTCACTTGACCAACACATTTCCAACATATGCCGCTCTGCCTATTTCGAAATTCACCGCATTAGCTCCATCCGACAATATCTTACAACCGAAACAACCAACACTCTTGTCTGTGCATTTGTTCTATCCAAACTTGACTACTGCAACTCTCTCCTCTCTGGCTCCCCTCTCTACCTTCTTGAAAAACTTCAGAAAGTCCAAAACTCTGCCGCCCGCCTTGTTCTTAAAGCCAAAAAACGAGACCATGCCACCCCTCTACTCCGATCTCTTCATTGGCTCCCTGTTCGAGCTCGCATCTTGTACAAGCTCTCAACTATTGTTTTCAAATTCTTCACTGGTTCTGCCCCTTCATACTTTACTGACCTTCTCTCTGTCTACTCTCCTGCAAGACAACTCCGCTCTTCTTCTGATACAAGACTGCTTTCTATCCCCCGTGTTCACTCAAAGACCTATGGTGAACGATCTTTCTCTTTCTCTGCTGCAACTGCCTGGAACTCACTACCGATGCAACTCCGACATGCTCCATCACTTTCTTCCTTCAAGCGCCAATTAAAGACCCACCTTTTTAACACGCAAACTCAGTAATTTTCACTCCCCCTCCCTTCCATCCCCATATGTAATCTTTTACCAAGTCACGTGATCTGTTCATGGATGGTGGCGGCACCGGCTCGGTTCTTGGTATTCATATTATCTTTTGCTTTGCATGGCTATGTTTTTACTGTAATTATTTAACCATTCGATAAGTGTATACCTGTTCTGTGTGTGTGTGTGTGTCTGTGTGTGTGTATGTGTGTGTGTGTAGGTGTGTGTGTGTGTGTGTGTGATTGCACGTGTGTTGTCAAGCGCGGCGAGCTCGCATTCCTTACCGTTTGCGAGGTACCGCGCGATACAAATGTACTGTATTATTATTATTATTAACGTGTGTAACATTTGGATGATATAGAACCATGTCTACAGAATGTCCATATTCAGTTATGCTATTTCCATTTACTTTAAATATGTCTTTTAAAACTGAGCATTCAAAGAGAAGGTGATGTACTGATAGACTTGCATTACATATACATTTAACATCAGCTGAGTATTTAGTGTTTAGACATAGCTGAGTATTTAGTATTTAGAGTTACGGGAGAGGATAGGACAATGAGCATGTCGTCGTGTTGTCCAATGGCTTGTGTGATGGTCTGTTGGACTCCATCGTTGGTGATGTGCTGGGTATAGGAAATGCCCAGGAGTCTTCTGTAGCACATTATCTCCATGCTTTGTATTCTTTAGTGATGTGCTGGAGGTAGGAAACGCCATGGAATCTTTAATCTTTTCCTTTAACTCTGCGCTCAGCTGAATCATCTTTCCTTTCGCTCTGGACTGAAAACACACACACTTTCATCTGCTGTCTTTCCGCCCTTAAATCTTGACCCTGAACCTTCCTTCGTTCTTACAACCAGTCACAGCCACTGCGTGTATGTGTTTGTGCGTGTGTGATCATTATTTTGTTTGACACTTAATTGTCCCTTTTTATCAGGAAATTCTGGGCCGCCTTCAATGGGGAAGGCATAGTCGCAGCCTGTGGCGATAACATATAATACTTTATATTAGTGGTGGTTTGTGTTTTTTTTTGTTGTTGAAATTTTCTGAGGGAGCAAACCGGAGTACCCGGAGAAAACCCCGAGACGTTGCCTGAATAGAAAGTAAATAATATTGGATGAAATATAAAGCCCAGAGGCGGGATCGATCCCACACCTGTCAGGCGCCATTAGTTTCTAGTCTGTGGACAAGGCAAGTTAATCCCGCCTTAGACCACTCGGCCGCAACGCTCGTGTGTGTGTGTGTGTGCGTGTGTATGTGTGTGTGTGTGGTGTATGGTGTGTGTGTTGTATGGGGTGGGTGTGGGTGTGCGTGTGTGTGTGCGTGTATGTGTATTTTATCTAATTTAAGTTTTTCTTTATATTTTCCATTTGCTGTAAAACGCTATGAGCTCTAGTGAGAAAGTACGCTTTACAAATAGTAATCCTTATTTGAATTATTATTATTATTATTATTATTATTATTATTATTATTATTATTATTATTATTATTATTATTATTATTATTCACGACACATAGAACTGAATAAAACAAAAAAATCCTAGTTTTGACTACAGTATAATAAAAAGATTTACCATGTCCACAATAATGGTCAAGGCTGCGTAGAAAACTACCTGCTGAAAGGTATTAGCCTACTGTGATGTGCTTGCCAACTATGAACTTCTATTGGCAGGTGAATGGTGTTGTTGTATATAGATTTACTCATTCTATCTCACTCGCAAGGGCGTTCCTGTCATGTCTTATTGTTTGAAGATAGCTACCCGACACAGTCACAGTCCATTAGTAACCCGATTCATCACGTAGTCTTCCTGGCACCAATCAGAACGTACCACAATGGTGTTCCGCCTCACACAGCTCTATGTCCCCACACGTTCACACATTTCTGTTCCCACAGCTGCGTGCTCCAACAGCTCCATGTGTTCACAGCTCTGTGTCCACGTTCCCACTGCTTTATGTTGCTATGGAACTCTGGAAGATACGAAGAGACTGTGAACGATACGCACGCTTCTCTTAGAATTTCTTATTTTTTTAGGGCGAGAACAGAACTTGCTATATAGAAATTTTCTTCTCGCCAACATCAAAAACTTAAAAGAATGTTGCAAGTTTTATTTCGGTAAAGCTAAAGTGTACGTCCTCAACGACCTCAAAATAATTTTTTTATTTTTATTTTATTCTAATGCTTTATTGTCCCTTTTCATCGGGAAAGTGTGTGTGTGTGTGTGTGTGTGTTTTCTGTAATAGTGAACAAGTCATAGTGCTACTATTGTCATAGGATACACGTACTGCGCAGGGCAGAAAGCCAACTGCATTGATGTAGGTACGAATTTGTACACTTACGTGGGTATAGGAAACCACATCCTTCTGACATTTGTTGTTTTGTTTATTCCATGTAGTGGCGCAGTACCGTAGTAGCTTTGGGCACGCGCTAGAGGTGGTTACGGCGATCTCGGTTAGTAGTCTACTTGGGTGGGTTAGCATACTTGGAAGGTAATCACCACCAAAACTACACACATAGAATGAAACAAGCGCACAAACACGCCTCAGTCTGTTTACAACCGGTGTAACAGGCCGGAACATACCCCTGGCTACTTTATACCCTGGGTATAAAGTAGCCTAGGCGGGTTTAACCCCCTGGGTATAGATCAGCCTAGGCCAGGTCATACCCCTCGCGCCCGGAATATACCCCCACCTAAAGAGGTTTCACTCATGGGTTTGTTGTACATGACCGTTTGCGTGACCAACTCTCAGGTAACAGCCTTTTGCTTGCGTGTTAAAAAAACAAAATAAAAAAATAAAAAAATAAACTGAGTGAACTCAGCTAACAGCCTTTATCTTGCGTGTAAAAAAACAAACAACAACTAAAAAACTTAACCATAACCCTATCTACCTATCTATCTATCTATCTATCTATCTATCTATCTATCTATCTATCTATCTATCTATCTATCTATCTATCTATCTATCTATCTATCTATCTATCTATCTGTCTGTCTATCCGTCTGTCTGTCTATCTATCTATCTGAGTGCATCAGAACAATTACAACACATAAATTAAAGAGTAACGTGAAGGATAAGGTCTTCCGTAGTAGGGGGAGTGGGTGGGGTTATAATGGGCAGGAGAGGGTTAAACGAGCCTAGGCCAGATAATACCCAGGGGTATAGTCTGGGCTAGGCCAGTTTATACGGGGGCATAGTCTGGGCTAGGCCAGTTTATACCCTGGGTATACTTGAGGCGGGGTATAATCTGGCCTGCTACACCGGGAAGGTAACCTTGCGAGGGAGAGGAGATTTAGCACCGCCTTCATTAAACTGGCCTGCATAAAAAAAAGAGGTCCCAAACGACCGAAAGTTGCGGGAACATCTTTATCTTTTTGTTTACCTTCTAGCCGAAGTGATTTTAAACTTAACATCTGCTCTAGGATTGAGTGTCAGCACATAATTTTGTGGTCCGTTTACTCCAGTTTTAGTCTATTTTAAGTGCAAAATGTCAGCGTACGTCAGGCCCGTCAGTGGAAACATTGCAGACACTCGCAGCAGTCTTGAAATTGCTTCTCATTTTTCCTTGTCAGCCCAGTACGAGGGATTGATGTCAAAATATGCATCCAGATATGGAATTCCCTTTGTAAAATATTTATGTTCACCACGTTCAGCTAAATAATCTTCATTTAGATGCCTATTTTCAAAATAATCATTTGTTTACGAACAATGTAAGATTTCTCTAAATAATATATTTTCTCCGTAAATAATTTATTATTTACCTAAACAATATATTATTATACAGGCAAATAAGGCATTGTTGCTAAATAAAAAAAATTATTTACTTATGTAATATATTATTTAGCAGATTGTGTTAAATCATGTATTATTTAGGAATGTTTCTACATAATGATTTGTTTACCTATATCAAGTTGAAGTTCAAGTTCAAGACACTTTATTACCCAATGAATTCAAAATACATATGATTTCGTTTTGGTGATGCGGTAAAACATTCAGTCCCTCCGCAACAACAGCCAACCTTCCACTGGACATTAAAACATTGAAATACTCTAATAGAGAAAGTTATTTTAAGGAGTAAAGCACAGGCGAACGCCCACTCGCAACCCCCACACGCACACGCATACTCACGCATACCTGCATGGGTACTTAAATTAAAACGTAATGAGATAAAATACATTAAGGAATCAGAATTGCACCACTAACACATTATCGCAACTAATAAATTGGCGTTTAAGTATAACACCTCATGCAATGTGGATAGCTGAGGACACTGGTACCGAGATGGCAGCCTCGTGGAAGAAGCTGCGTCTAAACCGGCTAGTTCTAACTTTTAGTGCTCTGAAGCGTTTGCCTGACGGGAGGAGCTCGAACAGATGGTTTATAATGCACAGTTTAGCTGAATGTGCTAAATAATGTATTATTTAGAAAATGTTGTTATTGTTTAAAGATCAATTTTCATTACTTATGGGATTCGCTGGCACTTGTCGTATAACTGTGAAGTTATGTAGTAGTGATGAAGAAAATGGCAAAATGGTGATTTTACGCTGTTTTGCGATTTAAAATGAGGCAACTGATTTATCACCAACAACGAAGTCCCACAGACCACCACACCAGCCATTGGACAACACGATGACAAACCTACAGTGGTGAAGAAACGTAAACTCCGATGGCATGGCCACGTCACCAGAGCATCAGGTCTTGCAAAAACCATCCTGCAAGTCACGGTGCAATGAAGCTGAAGAAGAGGGAGACAGAAAAAGAGGTGGGAGGACAACATTCGAGAATGGACTGGTTTGACACTGAACGAAGCCATGAAGGTTGCTGAGGACGGAGAAAGATGGAGTACTCTGGTTAAACGATCATCTGTGGTGCCCCAACAACCTTTGATTTACGGGATAGGATAGGATAGGAACTGATTTATTTCGCTCTATTTGTTATTCCTTCATAAAAGTATTACCGTACGAGATTGCAACGGTAACGGTTCCTGTAAAGATGGAGCCATAATTATTTCTGCTTTGGCGTCCTATTTTTCGAAGTACTTCCGCCATGGTTCTTGTCAGTCCGACATGCTAATCCCTGCAAGTTTTAAATAAACTGAAAATTTCCGTTTGAAATTAGAATATAATTCAACTCAAAAGAACTAACGGAAACAGTCTCTACGCAGTTTTTGGGTAAATAAATACAAAAAGAAAACTTTTATTTATTGTTTTGACGGGATACTCAAAAACTGAACACTCCCGCACAAAAACGTACCTTGACCTTCCGTTTATGTTCGGGAGGTTACACACATTTTATCTTCGAATTTGTGGAGTAATTTATGTTGAAAATAAATAATTAAAACACATTTTGGATACACAATCTTTGGAAAGACCTTGCATTTAATTATAGAAAGCAGTAAAATTATAAAAACCAAGTTTTCAAGCGAATCCTGGAATCCCTTAAATAATGAAAATTGCAATTTCTAAACACTGAATTGTTTACGTAAATAATAATGCATTATTTTTTCAACACCTTCAAATTAATACTTTATTTAGCAAATTTGCTAAATAATGCATTACATAGGTAAACAAAACATATTTAGAAACATTTCTAAATGATACATTATTTGTCACAATGTTCTAAATAATGCATTATATAGGTAAATAATTTGTTATTTAGCAACAATGCCTTATTTACCTTTATCATGATTTATTTACGTAAACAACGTAAATAAGTTTGTTACACGTGGTTATTTATCAGTAGTTGATTCAGTCCCGATGCTTGAATCTTGATAAGTGTAAGTCAAAGTCGTGTATCCACGCAATTTGTTCACTCAGCAACAAGGCAGGAGTCCACGTACAGTATGAAGTTTTCCAACTTTATTCAGCATACATCAACATCTGCATACAAGATCGCTTTCCAAAAATCACTTCAAAGATCATCATCAAAGGTCATCACAAATCTCTCTATCAATCACTCTCTCAAGCAGACAGCGCGTTACTTAAATCGTCTCTTTGCAATCGAGAGAAGTTTCTATCATTTCAGCTTGACGTAATACCATCCAATCAAAATAAAACTCGTCACCGGAAGTATGCACTGTCTTAGGTCATAAAACCTTACTTAGGATAGAATCGTTTAGCTATTATTAGATTTATCGCGAAGCTTTGGTCGATAGTAAAGAAGTAATTCTAGAAAATTCTCAACAATATCGACTGACGAAAATTAGCAACATTATACAAAGCTTCTTCTAGCAACAACGCAAAATCAAATCAAAGGTAAATACACTCTGTTATTGCATGCTTTGCAAAACAAAACGATCGGATCTTTAGTGCGCGTCTCAAACGTAACAAATTTATTTACGGGGAAATAGTCTATATTATTTATGTAAACCTTGCATTGTTAGTAAACAAATGATTATTTAGAAAATATGCTTCTATACAAAGATCATTTAGCTAAAAGTGGTTAAAAACATCTACATTTATCGCCAATAAATTTTGCAAAGGGAAGTCCATATCCAGTGATGTCAAATATGCACCATTCTGTTCACACCACATGCGAGAGCGACAGCTGATCAACAACATTAAGTAATACTTTGAACTATTATAATCTGGCGATTTCACTCATTAAAAATTAGCTTTTTCAGCGGCAGGGGTGGGCTTACTGCACAGGGCTATACGTGTGATTTCATTCAATTTAAGGAATTCCCGACGTGTGGCCTTCCAGTTTAACCCTTGGTAGGTTTCGTTCGTGGCAAATTTTGATTTCGAAGAAACAGGTAAGGTTGATTTGCACTGCAGGAATAACCTTTGCGTGTAGTTTCTTTCATTGTAGTCTCGTTCAGATTTCAAACCCATCCCCTTTTTCATCCTTCTCTCGTTCTTAAATTAGAGATATCTTGATTATTTATTGGCGGCAATAGTAGGTCAGTAGTACTTGAAGCAAATATTAGCTTATATGCGTATATAGGCCTTGGATAATATGGGTTCAAATTCTGACCAGCAAGCTATTTTATGCCCTCTAGCACATTGGCGTACTAGTACGCTTGCTTGTACAACACTATAGTAATCAAGTATAAAGGGACTATGTCAAGGACGCATTCACAGATTAGCTCGACTCCCTCATTGTATTAGCTAAACAATGTCAAGACAGTTTTCAGTATCGTAAGACAAGAAAATTTATTCGCCCACAAAAAACAACAACCCCCCCCCCCCCCAAAAAAAAAAAAAAAAAAAAAAACGTTGAAAAAATTACCTCCGACCACGCAAAACAAAAAGAACAACAATGAAAGGAATAATAAATCCTATTCTATCCTATCCTATCCTGTAACTCGAAAGTCGTAGGAGCACCACAGATAATCGTTTAACCAACGTACTCCATCTTTCTCTGTCCTCAGCAGCCTTCAAGGCTTCACTCAGTATCAAGCCAGTCCATTCTCTAATTTTGTCTTCTCACTTCTTATTTTCCCCCTCTTCTTCTGCCTCCTTGCACAGTGCCTTGCAGGGTGGTCTTTGCAAGTTTTTATGCTCTGGTGATGTGGCCATACATTCGGAGTTTCCGTTTCTTCACCACTGTGAGCATGTCATCGTGTTGTCCAATAACTTGTATGATGGTCTGTCGGATGTTTCGTTGGTGGTGTGCTTTATATAGGAAATGCCTAGAAGTCTATTGTAGTACCTCATTTCCATGCTTTGTATTCTTCGTTGTAGGTCTGCTGTGAGGGTCCATGTTTCGCAAGAGCATAGGAAGATGGATATGACAATGGTGCGGAGGAACCTAGCCTTGGAGTATATACTGATTGTACTGTCTTTCCAAATGAGCTTCGACCTTGTCAGGACAGTAGTTGTTTGTGCTATCCTGGAGAGAACTTCCTGTCAGGACCCATTGTTTGATACATTGGCTCCTAAATATTTGAAGCTGCGCACCGTATTGAGGGATTGGCCTTGGACTTTGAAATACGTCCAAGAATAACAATCAATAACAATATAAGGCACGCCTGGCACAATTTCTGTAAGGAAACAGGTTACACAATGCACACACTTTGTGCACACAGACTATGCACACTCCGTGTCAGCTATTGCATTCCTGCACCTGACTTACGCTTACATAGCAGACATGATATTTGGAGTTCCACAGGGTTCGGTTCTTGGCCCAGTTTTGTTCGTAATGTATACGAAGCCTTTACTGTCGCTGATCGAGAAACATGGAATCAGTAATGAGGCCTTTGTCGATGACACTCAGCTTTATAAGTCGAGTCCACCAACTGAGATAGATGCTTCTGTCCAGACCGTGCAGAATTGCATTTCTGATGTAAGGGCATGGATGACGCAGAACAAACTCAAATTAAACGACGATCAAACCGAAGCCCTGATGATAAGCAATAAAAAAGCATCATACACTTCTTCCCTCCCCAATTTTTTTCGTGTTGGAAGTTCAGATGTTACTTTCTCCTCATCTGCAAGAAACCTTGGATACTTTATGTCCGATGACATGTCGCTAGATACTCACGTTACTCAAGTCTGTCGGTCAGCCTACGCCGCTATACGTCAGATCAGTTCCATCCGTTGTTATTTGACGGTTGAAGCCACCAAAACCTTAATCTGCGCTCTTGTGCTTTCCAGAATGGACTACTGTAATTCTCTTCTGTCAGGAAGCCCAAATCATATTGTTAGTAAATTACAGAAAGTTCAAAACTCCGCTGCAAGACTGGTCCTTAAGGCTAAAAAGCGAGATCATATCACGCCATTACTCCATAAACTACACTGGCTCCCTGTACAAGCCAGAATTGACTATAAATTATCTGTTCTTTGCCACAATTTCTTTTCTGATTCCTGTCCTTCATATTTATCTCAACTACTCTCGGTCTATACTCCTTCCCACAATTGCGCTCCTCTGCTGACTCGCGCACCTTGTGCATCCCTAGAATCCGCACGAAATCCTACGGAGCGAGAGCATTTGCTTATTCTGCCCCGAAACAATGGAACACTTTACCAGCACATATACGACTTATTCCTACCACTCAAGCCTTCAAGCGAGCACTTAAAACACACCTGTTCAGACAATGCTACTCTGACTGATCATATTTTATTTTCTGATCCTGTGCTGCTCTCTGTGATTATTACTCCCTTGACTGAGGTTCGATATGCGCTATCCATGCCTGATTCTTAACTTATTGTTTTATATACATGTATTGTCATTGTCAACGATTTTAGTGTGTGCCGCAGATATGTCCTGATTGTTTTTATTGTGCTATGCATGGCTTTGTCACTGCTCTTGTATTATTGTTTATGACTTCCTTTTTAAGTGTGAAGTTTTTACATAAAATGTGTTTTTTACATATTCTTAAATTAAGTTTTAATTGTGAAGCACAGTGAGCCTGGGCATTTTTCAGGAAACTGCGCTAAATAAATGTACATTATTATTATTATTACCCTACTGGGGTTCCTTGGTTGGTCATCTCGTCTTTCGCTTTGTTTCCTATTCTTTTGATCTGAGGGAAGCTAGGTGGCACCTACGGAAGAGAACAAAGATTAGCATAGCATCGGAATGTCTGTATGGGTTTGGTGCAGCCTAATATACATGCTTCACAACCCTCATAATCTATTATTACGCCTTGGCGGCCTGACTTGCCAGAACGCTAATTTCCTTGTAGTCTGTTTGTCTTCGTTTTTATCCTAGTTTAAAGGGGTTTCATCCATCAAAAACAACTTTTGTGTGTTCAAATGACCCAAACTTGACCATGGGATGTTTGAAGCTCGCGCGCTGCGCTAAATAAATCTGTGTTTATCCACGCATTGATGCAAACACCGTCGGTTTTATATGTATCTGCTTTCGTTATATTAATTCTCTTGTGTATCTCTCTTTCTTGCTTGTCCGTTTGTAGCATTGTAGGTTACTGTCGAGTCAACTTCTTTCTCGTGCTCTTAATTTTCCTTGGGAAATTACTATAATTAATGTGTCAGTATTTTCTTCTTCTTCTTCTTCTTCTTCTTCTTCTTCTTCTTCTTCTTCTTCTTCTTCTTGTCCTATATACTTAAGCGATTTTTTGATTTTTCAGAAATCTCGAATATCATGAAAAATCGCTTTTGTATTTCCAGACTAATCTGGAATTTTTTTTTTGAAATAGTGGGACATCAGAACAAGCAAAGATGTTTGTCAGTCAATCGGTCGGTCGATCGGTCGGTTCCTTGGAAGCCATATTTCAAAAACCACGGAACGGATTTTGTACAAACTTTATAGGAACGTTACCTTGATTAGTGGCCTGCCTGGCTCCCTGCCATCAGATTTGCTCTTCCGCTAAGGTCACTGGAGTAATTTTTCTGCTAACGTTCAAAAACGGCGGAAGCGATTTTGCTGAGTGTTTGGAATACAGGTATTTGAAATCATGGGCCATCCTTCAGTAGCAGTCCGGTAATCGGTCAGTAAGTCAGCCAGTCAATCAGTAAGTCATTCAGTCAGTAAGTCAGTCAGTAAGTCAGTCAGTCAGTAAGTCAGTCGGTCGCTCCCTTGCTCCGATTGTCACTTTTTGTTCAAAACACACTTTGT
>CM072512.1:17381596-17394096 GCA_036898135.1 Oncomelania hupensis | reverse complement strand
TCATCTGTGGTGCCCCTACGATCTTCGGGTTACGGGACAGGACAGGACAGGACAGGACAGGACGTCTTTGGTATCGGTATTACGTTTGAGACGCGCACAACAGATCCGATCGTTTTATTTTGCAAAGCATGCAATAATTGAGTGTATTTACCTTTGAGTTGATTTTGCGTTGTTGTTAGAAGAAGCTTTTGTATAATGTTGATAATTTTCGTTGGTCGATATTATTGGAGAATTTTCTAGAATTACTTGTTTACTATCGATCGAAGCATTTAGATAAATCTAGTGGTAGCTAAGAGATTCTTCTAAAGTTATATGACGTAAGACAGTGCATAGTTCCGGTGACGAGTTTTATTTCGGATTGGCTGTAATTGCGTCACGCTGGAATGTTCGAATTCTCTCTCGATTATAGAGGGACTATATTAGCGGTGCACTGTGTTGTCTTAGGGGTAAGAGTGAAAAAAAGCGATGGAACGATTTTGTATGCAGTTGTTGATGTATGCTGAATAAAGTTGGAAAACTTCATACGACGACTCCTGTCTTGTTGCTGATCTGAGTGAACAGGTTGCGGGGATAAAGGAATCTGAGTTACATTTATCAAGATTCAAGCATCGGCGCTGAATCAACCATTGATAAAACAATAACCGTGTAACAGATACAAACAGATTTAAATTATACTGTTATATAGCGCCGTGCTAGTTCTTCTTCCAGAGGTTGCGAGTTCGTCAACTACTAAACTCTTTGGATACCGCTCACCCCCGCCCCGTCCTCATGGAGTAAAGGAGACTGGATTTCTCTCGAATACCAGAAAACTTTGGACCTATGACTACATTCTCGTCTGACTGCCGATGCGCATCCATGTGGAAACTATGCGAATAGCTCAAGTGGTTAGCGCTGCCCAGTCGAGTTTGTGTTCGAGAGGCTATTGATAATTTATTACGGCTCTATCGGTTAAATGTGAACGCTGGGTATAGCTGGCTATTTTACTATTTCAAGCGCCGTAAGCAGCTCCGTGAGCTTTATTTTCCACCTATACCTGTTGGAGCATAATGAGTTAAAATTACGACAGGCTTAATTGTGTAGCTTATTCTTCTGTTATCCGGATTGGCGTTTCTCTGCCTGTGGCTGTCGTGATTTGAAAGAGAGAGAGAGAGAGAGAGAGAGAGAGAGAGAGAGAGAGAGAGAGAGAGAGAGAGAGAGACAGACAGACAGACAGACAGACAGACAGACAGACAGACAGACAGACAGACAGAGAATGATTGCCTGCCTATTGGGGAAGATCATGGAGCGAGGATGTAGGGGAAAAGGTATGGTTGTATGGCGGCGTGTATGTGTATGACGTGTGTGGTGTGTGCATGTGCGTGTCTGTCTGTCTGTTTGTTTGTCTGACTTTTGAGTGCGTTTTGTTTGTTTGTATCCGTCTTGTCTGTTTGGTCCGTGTGTATGTCTGTGCCCTAGGGCGCATGATTGCAGTAAGGTAATCGTTTCTCGATAAAACAGGCATTCACATGCGCCTGCCGCTGTGATGGCCGGGACACGGGGAGGGGAAATGAAAACGTTTCTTATCTTGGCACAGGAAGAATGCCTGCCAAACCACCAATATTCCTGGTTTCTCTTCGGTCATTACCACAGGAGCTTGGTGCATGCGAATTGAGATCATTGTTTCTCGGTTTCATTGTTGTTGTTGCGCTTCTTCTTCTTCTTCTTCTTCTTCTTCTTCTTCTTCTTCTTCTTCTTCTTCTTCTTCTTCTTCTTCTTCTTCTTCTTCTTCATTTTGTTTTTGTTTTTTACTTCTTCTTTTACTTCTTCGTTTTGTTGTTGTTGTTGTTGTTGTTGTTGTTGTTGTTGTTGTTGTTGTTGTTCTTCTTCTTCTTCTTCTTCTTCTTCTTCTTCTTCTTCTTCTTCTTCTTCTTCTTCTTCTTCTTCTTCTTCTTCTTCTTCTCCTCCTCCTCCTTCTCATCCCCTTTCATCTTTTCTTTTTTTCCATTGTTGCTCTTCTTGTTCATGTGAATTCTGAAGTTAATAATGACAAAGAGGAGAAACATGCGCATTCTGAAATGTCAAGATCAAAATGTTTGATTCACTGCTGCTACTACTACAACCACTTCTACTACTACTACTACTACTACTACTACTACTACTACTACTACTACTACGACGACGACGACGACGACGACGACGACGACAAAGACGATGACGACAACGACGAACTACCTCTTTTTCTCCCCTTCTGGGCCTCCTGCGTATTCGTTAGATACTATTATTACTACTACTACTACTACTACTACTACTACTACTACTACTACTACTACTGCTGCTGTTGCTGCTGCTAATCTTCACCATCAACATCACTATCGTCACCATCGTCATCATCGTCACCATCGTCATCATCATCATCATCATCATCATCATCATCATCATCAACATCGTCATCATTATCATTGTCATCATTATCATCAAGATGCACCCTCACGATTACCGACTATATGTTTCAAAAGATTTGGGGATCCTGTGGTTTAAGGCAAAGGGGATGACACGCATAAAACACATGTTTAGTGCTAAGAACTACCTGCTGCAAATCATGCACTTTGGCCTGCCAGGCTACGATCTCGCAAACTCGATGGTGTCCACCGTGGTTGACTTCCCACCTTTATTCCTTCCTTTCCTGCTCTCTGTCCTTCTCTCTTTCTTTCTTTCTTTCCAATTTTCCTTCTTTTTTTGTCTGTTTCCACCCGGTACACATTGGTCGAAGGCTGCCAGAAGCATGTTTTACTAGTCGCCTCAACAGGCGATAAAGCATGCTCTCATGCTTCAAAGCACTGCTTCCTACAAGCTTCAAGCGCTATAGTGACGGAAAAAGCGCAATTTCACTGTAAATATATACAGAATGTTGCTCTACAACATTCCGCTCTTTCCGTCTCAAAAACCCAATTGCCTTGTTGGATTCTTAAATTGCATGAAACCAAGTGAGGACACTATCCGGCGTCAACAAACGGTTCAAAAACATTGTCAAACGGTTCGTAAAAGACAGTTGACCTAGAAACTAATACAGTTTGACCTAATTCGTCCCCTAGAGGAGACGAAACTTACATTTTTCTATTTTCATGAGTTCACTGCAGTGAAATTGCGCTTTTTCCGTACCCCGTGACTAATAGAGCTTGAAGCGTATAGAAAGCAGTGCTCTGAAGCATGGGAGCATGCTTTATCGCCTGTTGAGGCGACTAATAACGCATGCTTCTGGTAGCGTTCGACCAATGTGTATCGGGTGCTGTTTCTGGTTTCCTTTCTTTCGAACTTTGGACTTTACCTTGCTCTTAGTTCCTCTATATTATTTCTTTGTTTCATCTTCTCTTGGAATTTGAATTGCATGATCAGTTCCGATACTCGAGGCCTGTTCGCTGTTGTTGTTATTATTGTGTATTATTGTTGTATAGCGTTTTACCTGCCCTAGAGCTGCTCAATACGCTAACAGGTACCTACTGGATCCAACTGAAGCCGCCCGAGGCGATAACTTGCTGCTTTAGGCGAATCTTGTTCTTCTCATCCACCTTTTCCTTCGTCTTCATTCTTCTTCTTGTTGTTATTCTTTCTTCTTCTCATCTTCCTCCTCTTCTTTTTTGTTTTCTTCCAAATAACGCCTTATCCAGAATCTTTTCTTTCGGACTTGCCTACCCCACAGGCCTAGGGGGAAACATAGACCTTGGGAACGTAACCCTGGGGAAACAAAGACCTTGGGAACGTAACCCTGGGGAAACAAAGACCTTGGGAATGAAGCTCTGGGGAACATAGATATTTGGAACGTAGTCCTGGGGAACATATACCTGAGAGAATACAGACCTGGGGGAACATTCTCCATTCTTTATTCCTTTTTATCTTTCACTAATTGTCTCTTTTTGATATATTTAGAAAACTTTCTTGTATGGCTATTGTTCTTCCTTCTCGGTTTTCCTATTTACCACTATACGCCCACATCCTCTTTCCATTCCAATCCTCTTTTTCTTTTCCATTTCTTCTCCGACTCCTCTCCCTTCAACTTCTTCCACCTTCGCATCCTCCGGTGTTCCCCCCCTTCTTACATTTCCTCATCCTTGTTGTTGTGTTTTTTTTGTTTTGTTTTGTTTTGTTTTGTGTTGTCTTCTTCTTCTTCTTCTTCTTCTTCTTCTTCTTCTTCTTCTTCTTCTTCTTCTTCTTCTTCTTCTTCTTCTTTTGATCCTCATCTTTCTTTCTCTTCCTTCTTCTCTTTCATCATCATTATCATCATCATCATCATCATCATCATCATCATCATCATCATCATCATCATCATCATCATCACCATCACCATCATCATTATCATTATAATCTTCGTCCTCACCTTCTTTCTTTCTTTCTTTCTGTATTTCTTTCTTTCTTTTTTTCTTCTTCTTCTTCTTCTTCTTCTTCTTCTTCTTCTTCTTCTTCTTTTGATCCTCATCTTTCTTTCTCTTCCTTCTTCTCTTTCAACATCATCATCATCATCATCATCATCATCATCATCATCATCATCATCATCATCATCATCATCATCATCATCATCATCATTATAATCTTCGTCCTCATCTTCTTTCTTTCTTTCTTTCTTTCTTTCTTTCTTCTTCTTCTTCTTCTTCTTCTTCTTCTTCTTCTTCTTCTTCTTCTTCTTTTGATCCTCATCTTTCTTTCTCTTCCTTCTTCTCTTTGAACATCATCATCATCATCATCATCATCATCATCATCATCATCATCATCATCATCATCATCATCATCATCATCATCATCATCGTCATCATCATCATTATCATTATAATCTTCGTCCTCATCTTCTTTCTTTCTTTCTTTCTGTATTTCTTTCTTTCTTCTTCTTCTTCTTCTTTTTCTTCTTCTTCTTTTTTTTGATCCTCATCTTTCTTTCTCTTCCTTCTTCTCTTTCATCATCATCATCATCATCATCATCATCATCATCATCATCATCATCATCATCATCATCATCATCATCATCATCACCATCATCATCATCATCATCATTATAATCTTCATCCTCATCTTCTTTCTTTGTTTCTTTCTTTATTTCTTCTTCTTTTTCTTCTTCTTCTTCTTCTTCTTCTTCTTCTTCTTCTTCTTTTCATCCCTGGTCTCGTCTTCTTCCTCCTCTTCTTCTTCAAATCTAACTACATCGTGGCACAAACATGGAAAGGGGAATTAGACATCATTTCCTTTCATTCCGCTCTGTGCTGCGCTCCATGGCGATGCGAATTGAAGTAATTTATTCAAGTGTACTTGAACTAGCGATACCCGGCGTTAACGTCCTCTTCAAAGTTTTTTTTTTCCCTCTAAATTTTATCCGTGAACTTTTGGAACTCACCAGCGGCTAATTTAGGGGATGAAAGTACCGCTGTTGCAGTGCATATCCTAAAAAGTCCAGTAATCTATTTTCCCAACTAAATGTAAGGCTGAATCTGTACCCACGAGACGGAAAAAATCGCACGGAGCGATTTGAGGCACCGTTAAAAGCCTGTCGTAATTGGAAGGCTAGTGGAAGAGCACGAATCTTAGTTTTTGAGGTTCTTAGATCCCAGACCGAGGTTCATTAACCTTTTCTCTCTCTTTTTATTATTTTAATTTGTTGGTGGTGGTGTTGTTGTTAATCAGGTTCTGGGATCTAGGTTTGTGATCGGAGAACCTCGGAAAAAAAAGGTTTGTGATCCTCCATGAATCATCCAATGAAGACAGGCTTTTAGGGGTACGATTGCTTCCTTTTTATGGTTACAGGCTAAAGAACACTCAAAGACACAACCCATTCGCTGCCGAGCCGCGCAAATTAAATTTCCGCGCGTATGGATACAGAGATAGACCTGTTGCAGTGGACATCTGTTAGGCGTAAAGCAACATCTTCTATCTATTTCTTGTCGCTTGCAGTGGTGCACTTCCGTTCTGCTCTCAATGATAGGACATGTTATCGCCAACATTATTTTCAAAACTTTGAAATGCCAGTGGACCGGTCGTTTTTTGAAATTGTATGTGATATTTCTTACTTGAACTTTCCCAATTGGTTCTAGTTTAAAGTAGCGGACGTGATGATCATGATGATGATGATGAGGATGGTGAGGATGACGATGATGATGATGATGATGATGATGATGATGATGATGATGATGATGATGATGATGAATACGCAGCACTTTATAGTAACAGGTCTCCACGAAGTAACACGTTATTTGCACGTACTACAGAACTAACATGAGTGCCATATTATTGTCCAAAACAAACAAAAGAACAACAATCATTTCTGTCCTCCACCTGACCAAGTTGACGAGGAGCCGTGGTAATACTGAGCAGATGGTCAGATAGCAGAAGATGATTCCTTTTCCTCATGTGGGTTGAGAGCCTATATAATTTGTAGTAAACACGATGTTTGTTTGCCTTCTAACCACGGCATACTACAAACCAGATTTAAAGATTTAAGAAATAGCTATTCGGTTCAATTGTGCATGTACATTTACGACCAAGGCAGAGTTTGAACGATTTTTAGCAAAGATAATATATACCCAAGATATCTTAGTATTAAAAGTCTTTGTTTGTAGCAAAAGAGGCTAAATCGGGGATAGGAATGCCTGTCAAATGTTTTAGAGGCTGCATGAACTGCTATCGGTTTTGACCTCCTGTATTGAGTTTGGCCACATGGGTATTAACCAAATAGAATGGACTTTTGTTAGCAAAATGAAAGTGGAGCCTCGATAGAATACCGGTAGCAGTGGTATGTTTCTATAATACAAAAGTTGCGTATTATTTACCGCTGCGCTATCGACGATCCGTATCTACTGCGGCGCTATCAGGGATCCACCCAGTGTTCCCCTGTGGTTTGGCACAGTCAGAAAAGTGCCATTGTATGGTTTGGCGTGCAGCCATAGGATGCTATACAAAACTGAATCAATGTATTATATCAAACAGTTCTTCAATAACAATTGTGTAAGGACAGCGTAATCAACATTTAACAGGAATCGAAATTTTGTTATTCCCTTCACACTTTGACACTAGATAGTATGATCATTAATCCACATGATTCCGTTGAACGCTCTCCTATTGGTGAGTAAGCAGCTTAAAAGGTAGATTATAATATCGTCATCTGGTGTCAATTCATCTTACAGGTACATAATTGTTTTCCCCTGGCTAAGCTACTGCAAATGCATTTGGGGCTTGTTGGCCAAGCTCCACTGCGTTTGTGCGCGCCGGTACCTTTATTCTAAAGGAGATTAGCTTATTACTGCTTACAGGAGATCTTGTGAACGCTCGGACAGAGGGGCCGGGTAGCTCAGTTGGTAAGAGCGTCTTGCTAGTAACCGAAAGGTCGCTGGTTCGAATCCCGGATTGGTCAACGTGTGATCATATTATTTTCCACTTTACCAACAACTGGCCCGCTGGTGTCAGTATAAATCGGTCCAGTAGTCACCTATATGCGAAAGAGTCGTGTGACTATAATCTACAAACAACAACAACAACAACGCTCGGACACGACGGCGGAACTTGATAGTGCCTGCTCATTTCTAATTTACGGCGTGCTGCATGTTGTGGTAGGTGTGTGCGCATTCCTAGACTTCCTGCTCTAGCCTGGCGTGAATCGGTAGCTAATTCCGTCCTTGATTGTAATTAAAACCCAGAAAACCCAGAAAACCCTCAACAACTTATACTCAGGTGAGAGAGCAGTATTGGAATAGTCACAGTTACTGATAGCCTACATTTGTTCTATGCATGCGTGATTTTTTCTGTCTGTATTATGTAGGAGGTCTTTCAGAAGCTCTTTTGTCTGTTGTTTTTTTTTACTTCTTCGTCTCCATACTGACCACCAAGAAAAGTCCGAAAGAGCCATTGTCGTTATAATTTAGGGAACTTGATTTCCGTTATTAAAGATACAGAAGTTCTTTTTACTGATTGAGAAGAAAAGACCGAAAGCGTCATTGTCGTTATAATTTGGTGAGACAGTTTTCCTGTCAACGGTTAAGAGAGAGAACAAGTTTAGATTGGGTTTTTGTAGCTAAACTTGTATTTTGAAATGCTGTTCTTACCATGGTGTATGTTGAATGTTTCCTATCCTATCCTGTCCCGTAACCCTGAGGTCGTAGGGGCATGATCGTTTAACCAGCATACTCCATCTTTCTCTGTCCTCAGCAGCCCTGATGGCTTCGCTCAGTGTCAAACCAGTCCATTCTCGAATGTTATCCTACCACCTCTTTTTCGGTCTCCCTCTTCTTCTACCTCCTTGCACTGTGCCTTGCAGAATAGTCTTTGCAAGGCCTGATGATCTGGTGACGTGGCCATACCATCGGAGTTTCCGTTTCTTCACCACTGTGAGCAGGTCATCGTGTTGTCCAATGGCTTGTGTGATGGTCTGTCGAACATCGTCGTTGGTGATGTGTTGGGTATAGGAAATGCCCAGAAGTCTTCTGTAGCACCTCATCTCCATGCTTTGTATTCTTCGTTGGAGATCTGTTGTGAGGGTCCATGCTTATAGAAAGATGGAGATGACAAGGGAGCGCAGCAGTCTTACTTTGGAATGTAGACTGATGGTCCTGTCTTTCCATATGGGCTTCAACCTTGTCAGGGCAGCAGTTGTTTGTGCAATTTGTTGAATGTTTATGATGCAAATATAATAATGCAAATATAAACTTGTTCAGACACTTGTCGCTGTGCTTATTTAAAATACCCCAGAGTGTGCAACATTGCATTTCGGATGCTTTTTACTAATCTCAAGGAAAATCGTGGTGATGGGTAGCGTGAAACCCCCCAGCATGCAAGAAATTTACAAAGTCCTTACGCAGTACAGGTACTTTGTGAAAGCGTCGAATGATAGGTTTCAGTAGCCTATGGATTTAGACAGCACTTTCTGGGCTGACACTTGACATTCGTGCGAGTGAAATTCTGGTCGTTTTGTCTCCAGAAGCATGATAGTCGTCGCGCAATGCCACCCAGGATGATAAGGCAATAGGACCCACCACCATCATTAGGATCCATCCTAAATCGAGTCATAGTGCAGCCAATCAACCCCGTAATATACAGAGTACTTGGATAATAACTCTTTATTGAAAACTGGTTATAACTTTTTAAACGTTTGGTCTTGTGTCGTCTTCTTATGCCTCACGTCAGCTGAGCTAGCGCAGGCAGTGTCAGGCGACGAAGGCAATTATACAGGCTGCTTTCGTCAGGTTAGTCCCGCAACCGGACAAGCCGTTCGGGAGACATGAGGGATGCCGACGTAGAGAGTTGTCGCCACTTTGATCTGTCTGCAGCTATTGTCAATTAGGCGCTGCATTTCTAGCGCCGTCTATGTTTTGACAGCATCTGTCCAGGTCTTACTTTGTCGTCCTATGCGCCTGGCTTCTTCCACTGTTCCTTGCAGGACAGTTTTTGCAAGGGTGTCGTGCCGCGTGACATGGCTAAACCACGCCAGCTTTCTCTTCTTCACAATTGCAAAGAGTGGTTCTTGAGGGTCTGCAAGTGAGGTGACCAGGTTTTTGACGGGGGTCATTCGTCTTGGGTTCGTTTATTCCAGGCGATATGCAGCAGTCTGCGATAGCATTTCATTTTTTAAATGCCTGGATGCGTTTTTTCCAATTCTACTTGTAATGTCCAGCTTTCGCAGTAGTACTGCAGAACGGTCAAAACCAATCACCGTGAAATAAAACTTCTTTACAATACATTTATTTGTTTTATACGAATGACCATTGAAGTTTAAAGTCTACACTCACAGTTGGCGATATAGCAGACGGGGATAACCATCCATTGACCAAAGTGTAGGGATCTAAATCAACACTGAACCACCAGAGCAATCATACTGCTAAAACGGATAGGGAAAAATGGCCACTTTTATCTCGCCCATCCCGGGATTTGAACCTGGTCATCGGTGTGCCAGGCGAATGCTCTACCTTTTGAGCTACGGCGATGGGACACAGTATAAAAATGCAGTACTATAAAATGCCAAGGCTAGTTTAAGGAGGGAGTTACTCTTCCACCACCGGCTGTATAATGCGGTGTTTAGCCCGATCTAACCCCATTTTCTTATGATGATGATGATGTTGATCATAATGATGATGATGGTCCTGATGACGACGACGATGAAGATGGAGGTAATACACATTGCTGCGATCGGTAGAAAGTATTGCCAGAACTCCCGCTAGCAGCAGGTGGATGTATTCCCTCCATCCCTTCAAAGTATACTTTGGGCTCGCTGCTAGCCGCGGATGCGAACCGCAGTACTGTTTAAAAGTGACGGAAAGAGCGGAATATTGCTACAAGGGTTCGAGTAAGGGTTAGTTGTAGATCTATCCCTAGCCCTTTTCTCTACAAAAGTGCTCTTTTCTCCGTCCCAAAAACCCATTTGCCTTCTTGGATTCTTAAATTGTATGAAACCAAGTGAGGACACTATCCGGCGTCAATAAACGGTTGGAAATGATTCTCAAACGGTTCGTAAAAGACAGTTGACCTAAAAACAAATACAACGTGACCTAATTCGTCGCCTAGAGGAGACGAAACTTACTTTTCCGTTTCTAGTCTTTCAGCGACACTGTAACTGAGCAGGCCGCTAACCTCGCCAAAGTATCCCTTCAAGGGACAAGGGACATACTTTGGCCTGCTGCGCAGCGTGTGCCTGGAGTATACTTTCTTTCGATCGTAGCTATGTGCAATGGGTGGAAGATGATGATGATGATAATGATGATGATGACGATGATGATGATGATGATGATGATGATAATGATGATGATGATGATGATGATGATGATGATGATGATGATGATGATGATGATGATGATGATGATGATGATGATGATGATGATGATGATGATGGCTTATTATGCGCACAAATCCACGCTGGCCGTATGCTGGGGGCGCATAAAACAGCACTACAAGCACTGTAACAATCTGTCCAGCGGACTGAAGCAGCTGGAACACGGTTATATTAGGTCTAATCGCAGTCGTTGTGATGTTGACGACATCGACAATTTGGTTTTGAACCTGTGACCAATGAAATACGAGCACGGCGCACTACCGATAGAGGTACCCTCCTCCCCTCTCCCAGTCTCTTTCCCTTCTTACAAGATATAAGAAAACTTTATTATCTCACTCTGAGAAATTAAGACATGTTTTGCAGGCATTATCATCAAATCATTATCATCAAAGAAATCATCAATCAATAAAAAAGAAAACATTACACATGTGCCCTACACAGTTGGCACTTCACATTCTTACTGGGCATCTTTACATCTATATATCATTCTCCTTCTCGCTTATATTAATGTACAGATAACATATTAAAAATAAGATCATACAAATCAATTCTAATGACAGAGATAACTACACAAACAAAGAGGGGAGAACTTATATTTTACAAACCTACATAACAGCTGTCATTGCAAAAAAATAACACCTAATATACAGGCGACAAGTGATTAAAAGGAATCATATAAGTAAAAGCACTCTCTCTGTTTTACACACTCGCACACACCTACACCCCCACACAACCGTCAAAAATCATTTATACTTATTCAGAAGTTCGATCGACTTTGGTACAAAGCTGCATTTGGTTCTAACAGTGGAAAATGTAGGCACTCGAAAACGGCGAGCAGATGGTAAAAGTGTATAATGCTTTGCAAGGACGTGTGTGGCGTCTCTCGCAATCTCTTTAGCCTTTCGTACTGCACGGCACTCATACAACTCAGTCAGACTCTTCTGTTTCTCTCCAATCCCTTTCCCGCACACTTTCACCACTCTGTCAAGCACATTCTTGTTCTTCACGTTTAGACCTCCATAAAAACAGAAAAAGCCAAATGTTAAAACAGATTCAGTAAAACATCTGTAAAATGTACACAAAACAGGCTGACTAATGCCTAAGGAACGTAGTTTCTGTAGGCCGTATAATCTTGACTGACATTTCTTGTGGATTACAGCAGTATTTGAATCAAAAGTGAGTTTGTTATCCATTACAGTTCCAAGGTATTTATACTCCCTCACACGCTCAACTTTCACACCATCAATCATCAGATCCGGAATGACAGCTACGGAAATCTATGAGCATTTCTTTAGTCTTTTTGACATTTAGGTCCAAGTAATTCACTTTGCACCAGGTGGTGAAACGGGCAACTTCCTGAAAGTAAAGAGAATCAGAGTTTGAAAGATCTTAAAGGCCTGGATCATTAGAATATTTAATGAGAGGGGTGGTGTCAGTACTATTACAATCATTTGTGTATACAGTGAACAATACTAGATAAAGAACTGTACCTTGAGGTGATCCTGTGGAGGTGCTGAGGGATTCAAAGATAGCATTTTGAAAATAGACAGTTTGAGACCTGTTTACTAGAAAGTCTACTATCCACAGGATCAGTTTTGGGTCTACTTCAAGTTTCAAGAATTTCAGTGCCATCACATGGGGTTGGATTGTATTAAAGGGAGAAGAAAAATCTACTAAAAGAATGCGCACAAAAGAACCTGATTTTTCCAGATGATTGTATGCATTGCTG
>CM072512.1:17374096-17379096 GCA_036898135.1 Oncomelania hupensis | reverse complement strand
TCAATGTTCTCTACAACAACTTAAATCAGAATTGTTTAATCGTTCCTATAGAGCGATTTTCCAGCTCAAGAGCAGCTCGAGGCGCTGGCCGATACAGGATCTTAGGCAGCCCGATGCGCCCATTTGCAGCCTTTGGGCGCATTGACTTTTGTCAACTACAACAACAAAACTCTTTACTTCCACAGGTGCAAGAGCACTTGGGCCAAAGTGCACTTTATTATGGCGTGAGGTTGGGTGGGCAGGTGGATGGATTAAGGGGAAGGGGGAGGGGGGTACTTACAAAAATAATATGTTTTATTGCTTTTGGGAGATGAAATAGGGACCGGAAGGAGGAAGACCCTGTGCTACATATTTTTTTCTTGGTCTCGCACAAGAATTCTTAATTTCGGGGATAGATAGCTTGTGTCATCGTAATGGCCTTGCACCATGTTGCAGCTTCATTTTATTGCAGTTTACTGACGCAAGTAGTTCATGCTTTCTGAGTAGCTCATTTTAACTCAATTCTTGCATTGCTGAGATAAATCGTCATTTCTTTCAGTTTGGTAATAGTTAGTCTGTTATTCCTGCATTGCTAAAGATAAAGCTTTTTTTTTCTTCTCAGTTTGGTAGGTAGTTAGTTATTCATTGCTTATAGGATCCAGCGGACTGCAAAGAACCGAATCAGGACCACAAACTCAAGACCACAACTTAATTGAAAGAAGACTCACTCCTGATCTGTATAAAAGATCTACTGAAACAACCCTAGTGGTAACACTGAAGGCACTCCACCAGCCGGTCATTTTATAATAAAGGCAACCCACGCAGGGGACACTAAGGCTATATTCTAATTTATCGAACCGTCGTTTATAAAAAACAAAATAGAATACAAACATCATTATAAAATATCAACAAAACACGTACATATAAAATGCCTACATTGCCAAATAATAATATTATAGGAAGCCCTAGTGACCATTTGGCAGAAAGCGTCCAATATTCCCCAGCTGACCCAACAGACCTCGTACACAAATGAGGAGTTTTGGAAGAGTTTTCAAGAAAAAAAAAGATAGGTGACTGGTATAGCTAAGAAGATAGAATAGCAAATTGATAGAGCAGAGTTGGAATGAGAACGGAGAAAGACGACGACAGTGGGAATTTAAAGCACAGATTTCCAGAAAGTGGGTATACTGTTTATACAGAAACCCCGGCACTCCCACGGGGTTTGGTAATCAGTGTGTTAATTCCGCCTCCTCGCTTTCGCATATTCTTACAGTTGCTTGAGTCAGAATTTATACCTTCTTTCCGTGTACGTTTTCCCATTCATCAAATTCTATCCTATCCCATCTGTACCCCACACATTATTTTTTCACTCACATGAATAGCATTGAGAGTCTATGTACTAACTCCCCCCACCCTCCCCCTCCGAAAAAAATCCAGATTTTTCCAAATCTGTTCGAGATGAGACCTAAGTAGTCCAAAAATGATATCGAAAAAAAAAAGTCCGTCCATCCGTCTGTCTGTCCGGCGTCCGCCGTCTGGAGGTGCGCAAATGCTTAAAAGTGGCTAAGTACTCGGAGCCTATTTCAACTATCGCAACCAAACTTGGTAGGATGGTGTATACCAGTGAGACCTTGAAAATGATCAGTTAATGACTGACTTCACTTCAAGGTCATGATGTCAATGAATTACACATACTGTGCAGATTTGGTCAACCTCGCTCCAAGGTCAAGGTCACTGGAGCTGTCCAAGGTCGGTTAGTGTCGGTACTTTGCAGTGACCTTGACCCTAAACTATGAGAGATATAAAGTTCAATTTTGTTGTATTTAGAGATGATAGATTGATCGTTCATATATTTCCATTTCCAGAGCTGGTAGAGAGCAGTCCGCTGGACCCAATAAACAATGTTTAACTAACTATCTGGAAGGGACTGAAGTGTGTTAGCTAGTTATTCATTGCTTACAGGGTCCAGCGGACTGCAAATAGCCGAATCAGGACCACAAAATCAGGACCACAACTTGGTTGAGAGAGCACTCACCCCCGATCCGTATAAAAAATCAGCTGAAACAACCCTAGTGGTAACACTGAAGGCACTCCACCGGCCGGTCGCTTTACAATAAAGGCATCCCACGCAAGGAGAGCTGAGGCTATACTCTAATTTATCCAACCCCCGTTTACAAAAACAAAATAGAATATAAACATCATTATAAAATATCAGCAAAACATATACATATAAAATGCCTACATTGATAAATAATAATATCATAGGAAGCCCTAGTGACCATTAGACAGGAAGCGTCCAATATTCTCCAGCTGACCCAACAGACCTCATACACAAATAAAGAGTTTTGGAAGAATTTTCAAGAAAAAAGGTAGGTGACTGGTCTAGCGAAGAGGACAGAATAGTAAATTGATGGAACAGAGTGGGAATAAGAACGAACAATGGATAAAAACAGCGACAGTGGGAATTTAAAGCACTACATTTCCAGAAAGTGGAAATACTATTTATACATTACGGGGGGCAGAAGGGTGTGTGTACGTGTGTTGGTGCAGTTGTGAGAATATAGTTGTAAGTACAACGTGTTTATAACTGTTGGGGAAATGAAGGTTTAGTTGTTGTTGGTTTTTTTATTGTATGTATCACTTTTATTCTTTTTTTTATTTGTATTCTTTAGTTGCTGAGATGTAATGGTACAGGACGCAGTCAATATAAAAATTTCAAAAATAAAAATTCGATTTTCTTTCCGTCTTCTAATAGCGATCTCCCTGCCTTTACACCACCTGTTTGAGTGATGGATGTGTGTTTGGTATGTGTGAGGATGGATGAGACAGGTGAGCGTGTATGTCGGTATAGGTCGCCGCGCTTTGAGCCTGAATGATTTGGGGTAAGGCGCGTATAGCATCCTGTATTATTATTATTATTATTAATGTGCTGTTTGAATTCTCCATTGTGGGTAATATAGATTTCTTGTCTTGACGTTGCTTGACTTGAGTCTTTTCAACTTCTCTGTGCATTTCGCGTCTTTCACCCCATCATGTGACTGTTGCTCCAGTTTGAAGTGGCTTGCACCGATTAAACTGCACGATTCAGAAAAATGCACGCTGGCAATGAGAAGTACGCAAATGGGATAACACTTGAAGAAAATGGAGAAGCTAACTCGTATTTAAGCTGTTTGACATTTTGGGAGTTCTATGTGAGCGTGAGTGTGTGTGTGTGGTGTAAGGAGCTTAGGGGGTGAGGGGAGGAGGGTATGTGCGTGTGTGGAGGGGGAAGGGGAGTTGTTTGTTGATTTGTGCGTTTGTCCTGCGTATGTGCATGTGTGGTGTGGTCGTGTGTGTGTGTGCGTGTGTATGCGCGTTTGTGCTGCCAGTATGTGGTCGTATGTGTGCGTGCGTGCGTGTGTGTATGTGTGATTACGTATGTGTATGTGTGTGTACAATAGCTCTTATGATGAAAGCTTTGATGATAATTATTATAATTGAGATCAGATATACTTAGGCTACTTATGGGGATATGCATATATTATTTTGTTTTTTGTAGTATACAGTATTATTCTCTACAGTTATTAAGCCATGCTTATCTAGACATATACATTTCAATATCACTCTTATTACTGGTGTTTTTGTGAGGAGGACAGAGAAAGTGACAGAGAGGGAGGAAGAGAGATTGAAATAAAAGCCATTGACTTATTATGTAATGGAATAAATTGCCACAGAATTGTCCATACAGTCCAGTAATCATCCATTTGCCTATATTTCATATCCAAAGATAAAAAGTTTACTGTGTGACCATAATGCCAGAGGAACGTTGTGCATGTTTTGGGTGCGTGGTTGTGAGTTCATTTTCTTCATGCGCCTGTTGGTTTCAATAAGAAGACGAATCTTTGTATAATACTGCTCTGTCGAAAATTCTGAATAAATTGTCAAAATGTGTGCGTGTGTGACTGTATGACGTTTGTGTAATGGTTTTCCCTGCTCTTACCGTCTTGCGAACATTATTTTTTTTAATGTTTTACGAGATGTCTTTGAAAAAGAACGCTTTTGTCAAGACGAATGTCTTCATTCGAGTATTAATACTTCACGTGCTAATGAATGGAGGCAGACTAGGAAACTAATGCTTGGGTTTTGGAGTTTTGGGATAATAAAAGAAATATATTTGACTCCAGGCTGATTAAACTCGGGTCGCTTTTTCATATTAAAGTTGCATCTAACTTGGGGTAGCCATCTCAATGACCATTAAACACGCAGAAGCCGTATAAAAGTTGCTTTGGGGAATTCCATACACAAGGAGACAGCACCGGCAGTAGTATGGAAGTGCTCAAATGGAGTCATATGGGATCGAACTGTTACGTTGAAACGCGAAGGATAGTATGACTGAAACGCGCACAAGTCAATAGATCTAATCATTTCGCTTTGCAAAGTATTCAATAATAGAGTTTATTTACCTTTGATTTGAGTTTGCGTTGTGGTTAGAGGAAGCTTTGTATAACGTTGATAATTTTTGTTAGTCGATATTATTGAAGAATTCTCTGGATTTGCGTGTTTACGGTCGATCGAAGATTCCCGATAAATGTAAATATTTGAGAACATTCTGGGACGGAAAATAATGTGGTATGACGTAAGTCAGTGATGACGAAATTTCATTTGATTGGTGGTAGTGCGTCAATCTACCGTGTTCTAAATTGTTCGGGAAGAGAGAGAGGCTATATAATTATGTGCCGCACTGTTTTGAGTTGTTGATAGTGAGTTGGAAAGTAAAAAGTTGAGAGTGAAAAGGCGATTGTATGCAGTTGTTGATGTGTGCTGAATAAAAGTGGAAAACTTCATACGTCGACTCCAGACTTGTTGATGAGTGAGCAGGCTGCGTGGATAAACGAATCAGAGTTACACCTTATCAGGACTTCAGCATCGGGGCTGAATCAAATACTGATAAAGAAAAACACCAACATCGAATTGAGTTTAACACGGACACACGTCCTCTGCATGCATGAGGAAAAAAATGTCAGCTTAGAAACATATAAGAA
>CM072512.1:17274096-17369096 GCA_036898135.1 Oncomelania hupensis | reverse complement strand
ATCACACAAGCCATTGGACAACACGATGACCTGCTCACGGTGGTGAGGAAACGGAAACTCCGATGGTGTTGCCGCGTCGCCAGATCATCAGGCCTTGCAAAGACTATTCTGCAAGGCACAGTGCAAGGAGGTGGTGGGGGAGGAGGGAGACCGAAAAAGAGGTGGGAGGACAACATTCGAGAATGGACTGGTTTGACGCTGAGCGAGGCCATCGGGGCTGCTGAGGACAGAGAAAGATGGAGTATGCTGGTTAAACGATCATCTGTGGTGCCCCTGCGACCTCCGGGTTACGGGACAGGATAGGATAGGATAGGAATACAGCTTTTGCTGTAGTTTATTTGACATTACATTAGTGTATTTCGAGCCGGAGGTCAAGGTCATACCAAAGTCATTAGCATGGAAGATTCAAGATTCAAGAATACTTTATTATCTCAAACAGAGAAATTAAGATATGCTTTGCTGACAGTACTACAATAAATTGCACTCAATGTGTAAGAAAATATAAGTACAAACATTCACTCATTTAAAGGTTGAAGAAAATGCATAGACTATAACGCAGCAACAGGCAAGAATAAAGTAATAAAGGCAACAATACAGTTATAAAATGGGCAAAGTTTCCATTTGAAAACATTTGGAGGGGAGACAAAATTAAGACAATCCAACATACACACACATGCACATACACACACACGCACACACAATACACAAACGCACACACAAACACCACACCATTACACACTTCTATTCATTCCGAGAGACACATGTTGCCGTTTGTTTAATAGTTGTATGGATTTGGGAACAAAGCTAGATCTGGTTCGTACAGTGGAACACTTGAGTATACGGAAACGGCGTTCAGATGGGAGAACGTCATACGTGTGTAGTGTTTCCAGCCATCATCATAGCCTTTTGCAGAACGCGACATTAATACAACTCATGAAGATTCTTCTGCTGCTGACCCACTACTTTTCCGCACACTTTCACATTCTTTTATTTTCACACTCAATCCACCATACTAGGATATAAAACCAAGTATAAGAACAGATTCAATAAAACACCTGCAAAAATACCAGAGGACGAACTTGTCACATTCGGTGATCGGAGATTTTGGAGACAGTAAATTCGTGTTTGACATTTGTTGTGAATGGACGCAGTGTTGGTATGAAAGTAAAATGTGTTGTCAATAACAGTCCCGATATATTTGTACTCGTTCACATGCTCCACTTTCACGCCATCAATAAACAGATCTGGAATAACACAGGGAGAGGGGAGAGGTGGTTCTACGGAAGTCAATCAACATTTCATTTGTTTTGTTAAAATTCAGAGCAAGGTAGTTCGCTTTGCACCATGTGAAAAATCATTGAACCTTTTGACAGTAGTGTGAGAGTGTGAGTCCCGAGTTGGAAAGATCTTCGAGAGCCGTATCATCAGAGGATTTAATAAGAGGAGAGATATCACTGCGAGTACAATCTAGAGAGTAAACAGGAAATGGAAAAGAACTGTACCTTGGGGGTAGAAATGCCACTTTTACATTTTTTGCGGGGGGAGGGAGAGGGGGAAGGGCAGTCATTTTCATGTTAAATATTGCAAGTTCGATAAGTGCCCCTCTGAGTCATATGAGCTTTGCCCTTCTAGTTTTCCCGTTGCAAAGATAACGTATTGTTTTAAAACCCACTGTGCGAGTCATAGCTTTTAACAAACTGTAATTATAGTGCTAAATGTCACAAAACCTGGAGCAACTTGCACAATGTTCTATGAACCTGCAGTCTTGGTAGCACGAAAATCATTATCTTAAATTCCGTAGCCGAGATATTCAATGATCATTAAATATCCTTGTCTTTAAGTTCCATAGCCAACATCACCAATGCTAACTGCGAATATGCTTAAATCTCAGAGGCGCACTTTGTGGTTGTTGCTCATGTTGTGTTTCTCCTTCCAATCCACTTGGGCTTCCCTTTTTCTCATTAATGACTCAAAGGAGCCTAGGCTTAGCTTAATTTGTTGCTCTGGCGAGTCGAGTTTACAGATTATCGTTTCCGTTGTTTCTGGGCTTTTTCTCTCTTGGTTCTCGGTTCCCTCGATTCCAAGCAATAACCACGACAATTTTTTTTATATTGACCGAATCAAATAATCCGAGGTTTTGTCATATTTTGATGTCTCTTGTGCATAGAGCAGATAATAAAGGAATTAATTACAACTGAAGCTGAATATCCCTTTTTATGAAGTAATATGACCCAAGAGGCTACACGTTGCATTGTGCGAATCATAGAATCGGAAGTTTGTCTTTTTAGTTGCCGACTGTTGTAGATTAAACAAATACTAATTATAGATAATACAGATTAAACGGCTATGTTGAATACTTGTTCAATAAAGATATGTGACACAAAAGTCTTTTGATACCTTGTAGTACCGAGGACACCACTAGTGTTATTGCTGCAGTCAAAGAAATCGGGCGTTCTCTATGTGTTAACTTCTCTATGTGTTATTTTAAATTACTGTCTGTTTTAGGCGCACAGTAGATAATATAGATCATTACACAGATAAAACAAATGTAGATCAATGCACAATTGTTTAAGAAAAAAACACACACTTTATACAATAGTTGGCCGAATCAAAGAAGTCGGAAACTATCTGTGTTCTTTGCTTTCCCTTTGTGGTAACCGCAGCATAATTATAATATTGATGCTGTAGCTAATATGGATAGCAAGGGAATGTATTTCTGATGATAAATGACTACAGTGGTGTTGCTGATATTATAATATTAAGTTGTTGCTACTAGTAAAGAATGCTACGAAGTAATACGTAAACCCAAGCTAAACTCATCCATGATCAATCACAATTTGAGTCACAAAACGATTACCGGCGTCGCTTTTACCATAGGCACCAATGCATCAGGAGGAGGGTCAAGAAACTATACAAATCTATAGTGATTTTTAAAAAAATGTATTTTACTCTAATTTATCGAACCACCGGTTACAAAAACAAAATAGAATATAAACATCATTATAAATAATAACAAAACACAAACATATAAAATGCCTAAATTGCTAAATAATAATACCATAGAAAGCCCTAGTGACCATTTGGCAGAAAGCGTCCAATACTCCCAAGCTGACCCAACATACCCCGTACACGAATCAGGCCTTTTGGGAGGGTTTTCAAGAAGAAAAAGAGGTAGGTGACTGGTCTAGTAGATTGCTGAAACAGAGTAGGAGCGAGAAAGAACAAATGAACATAACAGAAACAGTGGGAATTGAATTTAAAGCATTAAATTTCCACAAAGTGTGGATACTATTTATACAAAAAAAAAAACGAAACCCCCACGGGAGGAAAACACTTGGAAGCAAGGAAATAATATATTACTTACAACCTACATGTACATTATCATCATCGCGTCTGTTCACAACCCACATCATTATCACCGTGTCTGCTCACAACAACATCATTATCACCGTGTCTGCTCACAACTCCATCATTATCACCGTGTCTGCTCACAAACTACATTATCACCGTGTCTGCTCACAAAGAGTCCGCTGGACCTAAAGCAACAATCATGTAATGTAACAACCCACATCATCATCACTGTGTCTGCTTACAACCCACATCATTATCACCGTGTCTGCTCACAATCCACATCATTATCACCGTGTCTGTTCACAACCCACATCATTATCACCGTGTCTGCTCACAACTCACATCATTATCACCGTGTCTGCTCACAACCCACATCGTTATCACCGTGTCTGCTCACAACCGACGTCATTATCCCTGTGTCTGCTTTAAAAATGCTAACAGAAGCATTCACTTTCATATTACTAAAACAAAGAAAATTAATACATCAGACAATATTTCACTGCTATAGTGGATGATTGATGGTTGTGCATCTTTCACACTATCACAATAAATCAACTTGAAAATAGTTCGGCTCCCGTCAAAACGATCGCCAAAAACGATCATTTGCAAAACGGAAAGTTCGTTTTTAGACACTAAGCATCCGATGAACAGGCTTGGTTCTTTGAGACAAATCTGAGACGATTCTCGTCAGGGGCCGATGCGGCCCCTTTGTCGCTTTGGCACAGACAGGTAGGGTCGATATATCGGCCCGACCATCTCCTAAGGGTTAAACATATGGTGGCAAAACGAAAATTAATTCAGACCACTCTGATAGAGAACTTGAAATAATATCGCATGTGGGAGCGCATCCAAACAAGAAAAAAACTGATATTACCAAGGAATTTGAAATTCCATTATCAACGCTAATCTCAGAATACATGAACACAGATTATTCAGCCAAATGACAACAGTTATAATGCATATTGAAAATTGTCCCAGGTACATTGCCTATTAAAAAGTGCACCAATTACATTGCATATTAAAAATTGCCCCAGTTACATTGCCTATTAAAAAGTGCCCCAATTACAGTGCATATTGAAAATTGCCCCAGTTACATTGCCTATTAAAAAGTGCCCCAATTACAGTGCATATTGAAAATTGCCCCAGGTATATTGCCTATTTAAAAGTGCCCCAATTACAGTGCATATTGAAAATTGCCCCAGATACATTGCCTATTAAAAAGTGCCCCAATTACAGTGCATATTGAAAATTGGCCCAGTTACATTGCCTATTAAAACGTGCCCCAAATACAGTGCATATTGAAAATTGCCCCAGTTACATTGCCTATTAAAAAGTGCCCCAATTACAGTGCATATTGAAAATTGCCCCAGGTACATTGCCTATTAAAAAATGCCCCAATTACAGTGCATATTGAAAATTGCCCCAGATACATTGCCTATTAAAAAGTGCCCCAATTACAGTTCATATTGAAAATTGCCCCAGTTACATTGCCTATTAAAAAGTGCCCCAATTACAGTGCATATTGAAAATTGCCCCAGGTACATTGCCTATTAAAAAGTGCCCCAATTACAGTGCATATTGAAAATTGCCCCAGATACATTGCCTATTAAAAAGTGCCCCCAATTACAGTGCATATTGAAAATTGCCCCAGTTACATTGCCTATTAAAAAGTGCCCCAATTACAGTGCATATTGAAAATTGCCCCAGGTACATTGCCTATTAAAAAGTGCCCCAATTACAGTGCATATTGAAAATTGCCCCAGATACATTGCCTATTAAAAAGTGCCCCAATTACAGTGCATATTGAAAATTGCCCCAGTTACATTGCCTATTAAAAAGTGCCCCAAATACAGTGCATATTGAAAAGTGTTCCAGTTAGTTTGACTATTGAAAATTGCCCCGATGCTTGTAAACAACCACACAACAGGCAAATATCGTCATTCCTACAATCATATATCTCTCACATACAAAACACTTTATAAATACTTCAGAAAAAAATAATACAGTGAGAAAACAAGAAACATCTATATGAATAAAAGTGTACCTTAACGTACAAAGAAAACGTAACTCTCTCTCTCCCTCTCTCTCTCTTTCTCTCCCTCTCCATCTCTCTCTCTCTCTCTCTCTCTCTCTCTTTCTATCTCTCTCTCTCTCTCTCTCTCTCTCTCTCTCTCTCTCTTCGTTATACCCGTAACAGAATGCTAAAAGAAATGAAACACGCATCTACACACACTCAAAAGAAGGTACAGCAATATATGCTTAAAATAATACCATTGCTTTAAAATCAATACAGTGCAAAAACTTATACTCTTCTTCTTCTTCTTCTTCTTCTTCTTCTTCTTCTTCTTCTTCTTCTTCTTCTTCTTCTTCTTCTTCTTCTTCTTCTTCTTCTCTTCTTCTGCTGAAGAAAATCCCATAAAAACCCACTAAAGCTTTGATCGACCGATAAGTCAATAACTTGGTGACTGCTATGTCTCAGTAAAAACCTTGGCCATTATTTGTCGAAGTAGGCTATTTTATGTTACGTAGATGCTAAGATAGTAATCTAATACCAGTACTACGATCCATTAGCGCTGAGTGTGACATAAGGATGAAGCAATGTCTTGAAGGACTAGCAATACAAAATGGTAGAAATAAGCTTAAAATTGATTTAACATGTTTTCTGAGATCAAACTAATGAAATGTGTGTGCGATAGGTCCTTCGGAGAATAACTATTGTTCTGTACTGCGTACGCTTAGCCCATACACAAATAGGAAAAAATCCACTTCCCTTCTCTGTCTGTCTGTTTGTCTGTCTGTCTCCCTCTTTCTTTCCTCGCCCTCCCGTCCTTTTCTGTCTCGCATTTCCATAACTTTATTACAACCACACACACGTTAAAGATAACACTGTTGTAACAACAGCAAGACAGGTCGAGAATCACAAAACCCCAGCTCTGAACCTCCTTTCTTCTCTATCACACCAAATCTAGAACCGATTATGACACCGGTGGATACATAAGAAGTTTATCGGGCCACCGCCGTAGCTCAATTGGTAGAGCGTTCGCCTCGCACACCGATGACCCAGGTTCGAATCCCGTGGTGGGCGATATAAAATGTGGCCATGTTTACTGTCCATTTTAGCAGTATGATTGCTTTGGTGGTTTCAGTGTTGATTTAGGTCCCTACCCCTCTTTCCCTGGGATGGTTATCCCCGTCTGCCATATCGCCACTGGTGGGTGTAGACGTTAAACCTCAATGTTCATTCATTCATAAGAAGAATGTTGTTGTTGTTGTTGTTGTTGTTGTTGTTGTTGCTCTGGCGCCATCAAAGTCCAAGATGGCGCAGTCCAGGCACAAACGTTTTGTGTCCTAGTCCTCCGGTTGAGAGTCTAAACCGAGGTCTAGTGCACGCACGCATTTCCATCTCACAGACGTTCAAGATCCTGACGCTCATGTCGCCTCTCCTATCCGTGGTGGCCCAGGTTTTTGCTCAATCGTCTGGGCGTCAGACTATGCTCTTAAGGCAGCAGGTGGGCTTCTCGGGCGGCTTGAGTTAGCGAGATCTTGCATCAGCAAACGCCTTGAGCATCTCTTGAACTGGACCTGCGCTATATAAGAACGAGTACATCAATAAATAATATAATGAAGTAAACAAAATGAAACCACCAAGACTTCAAACGACAATAAATTGTCTGTTCTGTTCTTTATTAAATTTTGCATCCAGCAGCTGCTGTTTTAATGGTGCCTTAAGACACAATGGGGATGGGAAGAAAAGGAGTAGAAATCGCAATCATTTCAGATTAATTAAGCTAAAACTTTCAACTCAATTTCCATGTCTGCTTTTCTCCTGAAGGTTGATAGGTCCCTAAATTAAGTCCACTTGATAGTCAATTTAAGTTCCCCGAAACAAAATTCAGATAATGCCGCTTCATTATAGCAGGATCATTCAAAATAAATGTGTGTATGTGTGTGTGTGTGTGTGTGTGTGTGTAGTATGCGTGTAAAAGACAAAGACAGAAAGAGCGAGAGAGAGAGAGAGAGAGAGGAGGAGGAGGAGGATTGAGGCGGGGATTCTCTACGCAATCCCATGCAAGCACGCAGAGCGGTTTGTGTGTGTGGAGTGGTGGTAGTGGACGGAAAGCGGGAGGAGAGAGGGAGAGAGTTAAAGCAGATCTGTTCATGTGCGCGTTGGTGTGTGTGAGTATTTGAGAGAGAGAGAGAGAAAGAGTGTGTGTGCGCGTGTGTGTGTGTTTGTGTGTATGTGTGTGCATGTGCCTGCGCGCGCGAGGCCGAACCCGAGAGAAAGGGAGACCGTATAGTTTGTGCCGGTGTTAGAAAAAGGAGAGACGAGAGCAGGAACTGCATCACTCAATGACTTCCACTAGTGTCAACATGCAGATCAAATTTTCATTGAAATGTTTTTCAATTTCCGTGTTTCAATTTGAAGGACGCGATGAACGAGGAAAGCACACGCTCTGGCGCCAAAGTACAAAGAAAGAACCCCCACATCCTAGAGCCCGTTGGAAGAAGGCCGAATCTAAACCGAAGGCACAACTGCTAAATAATCCACAAAGGAGCCATTGTTGTCTTTTGATGAACACGAGATGACAGTTTTAAAGATCTGATGTTTTCCAATTTCTGGAGTCGAGTTTAAAACGAAAGCTTTTGGCATCAAAAATTCAAATGAGAGGCCAGTTTCCAAGATGTAATGTTTTCCTGTTTCTGATGTTGGATTTAAAGGAAATCTTTGTTGCTATTATTGTAGTTGTTATTGTTGTTGTTCTTGTTATTACTATCAAGCTAATAAATATTGTTTCTATTAGTTTTTGTATATATTTTACAGAGAATTCGATACATACATGTGCAGCGAGATGTTTCCTGCTCTCGCTTGGAGTAAAGAATTTAATTTTGTTGTTATTGTTGAACAAACCTAAATGTACAGGTCTTTGATCAACTGTATTAAGTTAGAGAAGGACAATATGTTTAATTGCCTATGTTCAACCTAATTTGATATTTGCTTCTTCTTCTTCTTCTTCTTCTTCTTCTTCTTCTCTCCCCCTTCTGATTTCCACACTGTGCTTGGTTTATGTAGAGGACTTTAGAACTACTGGCGTGTGCTTGTCTGCAATATGACCATTACCAGAAGACTATTTTAGGTCAACTAAGATGGAGGTCTCACATTATTTTTATCCTGAAATAAAATCAATAGCAGTCCATCGCTGCATAGTTGTATATGATTTCCTGTCGAAGATGGTGTCGTCTTTGGATCATAGCTTACGTAATTCAAGAAGAAGCATTGGGTAGTGTAGTTGTCTATAGCTACGAGTCTTGTAATGGTGGGTCTCTTCGCTCAAGGCAAATCTGTCTTTCTTTCTGACCTACTCCCTCTGTTTGTTTGTCTCTGTCTGTATGTTTTTCTCTCTGTGTATAGCTACGAGTCTTGTAATGGTGGGTCTCTTCGCTCAAGGCAAATCTCTCTTTCTTTCTGACCTACTCTCTGTTTGTTTGTCTCTGTCTGTATGTTTTTCTCTCTGTGTATAGCTACGAGTCTTGTACTAATGGGTCTCTTCGCTCAAGGCAAATCTGTCTTTCTTTCTGACCTACTCCCTCTGTTTGTTTGTCTCTGACTGTATGTTTTTCTCTCTGTGTATAGCTACGAGTCTTGTAATGGTGGGTCTCTTCGCTCAAGGCAAATCTCTCTTTCTTTCTGACCTACTCTCTGTTTGTTTGTCTCTATCTGTATGTTTTTCTCTCTGTGTATAGCTACGAGTCTTGTACTAATGGGTCTCTTCGCTCAAGGCAAATCTGTCTTTCTTTCTGACCTACTCCCTCTGTTTGTTTGTCTCTGACTGTATGTTTTTCTCTCTGTGTATAGCTACGAGTCTTGTAATGGTGAGTCTCTTCGCTCAAGGCAAATCTCTCTTTCTTTCTGACCTACTCCCTCTGTTTGTTTGTCTCTGTCTGTATGTTTTTCTCTCTGTCTCAGTCTCTGTCTCTGTCTCTGTCTCTCTCTCTCTCTCTCTCTCTCTCTCTCTCTCTCTCTCTCTCTCTCTCTCTGGTAGCAAAACATGTAGTAGTTGCGTGCGATAAACAGAAGTTACTGAACCACAACATGTTAAATATATAACTTCAATATAGTTTTTAAGTATCGTGATACGAATTCACGAAATAAGACCAAAACGAGATATCGATTGCAACTGTTTAAAACAAATTCAAACATGTAAAACAAAATTTAATGTCTTATGAATCCGCCTTAACTTACGAGAACAGGTTTTGCAGCTAGCCTATCCTATCCCGTAACTCGGAGGTCGTAGAAGCACCACAGATGATCGATTAACCAGCGTACTCGATCTTTCTCTGTCCTCAGCAACCCTGATGGTTTCGCTCAGTGTCAAACCAGTCCATTCTTAAATGTTGTCCTCCCACCTCTTTTTCGGTCTCCCTCTTCTTCTACCTCCTTGCACTGTGCCTTGCAGGATGGTCTTTGCAAGGCCTGATGATCTGGTGACGTAGCCATACCATCGGAGTTTCCGATTTTTCACCACTGTGAACAGGTCATTGTGTTGTCCAATGTCTTATGTGATGGTCTGTCGGACTTTGTCGTTGGTAATGTGCTGGGTATAGGAAATGCCCAGAAGTCTTCTGTAGCACCTCATCTCCGGCTCCATGCTTTGTATTCTTCGTTGTAGATCTGCTGTGATAGTCCATGTTTGGCAAGATGTTAGGAAGATGGAGATGACAAGGTAGCGCAGCAGTCTTACCTTGGAATGTATGCTGATGACCCTGTCTTTCCAAATTGTCTTCAACCTCGCCAGGGCAGCAGTTGTTTGTGCGATCCTGGAGAGGACTTCCTGTCGGGACCCATTGTCTGATACAATGGCTCCTAAACATTTGAAGCTATGCACTGTGTTGAGGGATTGGCCATGGACTTTGATGCAACTAAACAAGTACAGGGTGTTCCAAAAGTCTTGGGCACATTTTGACATTGAATATTTCCGAAACTATTAAGGATATAAAAACGCATGTGGTAAATTCAGAAAGCTTGTAATCTCAATTTGTACGTGGAATGTTCAAAGATGTTCAATGTGAGCACCATTGGACACACGACACACATCAAGCTGATAGTCAAATTCTTGCCAAATGCGTCCCAGCATTTTCTGTTTGAGTGAACGCCATTAATGGGTCTGAAAAGATATAAAAAAATCAACAGCTTTATAAAACTCTTAATGTAATTAGCTTTAAAATGGCACAACTTTTATCTTACTACCATTCATAGTAATTGAGATATGGGGACTTCAAATGTGCCCAAGACTTTTGGAACACCCTGTATTTTGTACAACTGAATACCTATGACAAACAAACAAGAGTTTTAAAGGACAAGCCACAAGCAAGCTTAAATGAGCCGGCCTTGAGTGCATGTTACTGAACTGAAGCTCTGTAACCGATAGTTATGCCTTAACATACGATGCTTGTGGCAGGTATAACAGTGAAGATAGCAGCTAAACCCTTCTTACAAGTCAAGCACATCTTGAGGCTTAACTCAAACCTCGTTTCTTTCCCACATCACTGATTTTTATTGGCTCTGCCAAAGCCATCTCTTATTTGACGAAGTTTGCCCTATCTCTCCGTCTGTCTATCTCTGCAGCTATCGAATCTGATATCAACGCCAAATTTTCTTGTGTGAATTGTGGACAATGAGCCGTCTTGTATGGTAGACACAACAAAGGTTCTCAGGCAACCGTTTCTACAGTACGCTGAGCATGCAGTCCTAATGTTTCTGGAACATCGTCCTTAAAGTGTAGCTGCTGGGTGCTGACCTACATTTCGTCAAATCACGAAATAGGACTCTTTAGTGACTTATAATGTACTATACTAACTAAAAAAAACTACGAGGAGTTCGAAAATGTGCTTGGATTATTTTGCCGTTGCGTATATTGTTTGATATATATACTCCCAAAAAATCGACTTCCAAAAAAAAAAATTCTTCGGCAAATTCCGGAAAGTGACGTCACAAACGTGACCGGTTTGGTTGGTAGTGTCTAGTGTGTTATGTTGGTTTGAGATTTGGCGCAGTGCAATTTAGCGTATTTACTGATTAAATGTCGATTTTATTTATTATTATAATTAATTTGTAAAGGATAGCATATGCACTATTAAAAAAAATGCCAGCTCAAATGTGTGTTGTTGGTGGATGCAGCAATAGATCATGCCAAGAAACATCGTTGCATCGTTACCCGAAAGATACTTCGTTATGTCCACCTTGGAACCGTTTTGTGTTAGTACGCGGAAAGATTTCTCCAAGGGAAATGCACACACTGTTGTGTGCTCCTCACACTTAAAAGAAGACAATTTTACCAATCTTCTTGAATTTTGAATGAAATTCGCGAAAATGCTCCTTCTCAAACCTGGATCTATCAAGCCGGCAGTAGGCCTCTATCGGTACCGAGGAGTAGGCCTACTGCCGTGATGCCACAACAACAAGAAAGAGAAAGAGAAGTCCCATTCTTCTTAAGAAGCTAAACCTTGCGAGAGAGGTTAATGATAGCATCACACTCTAAATAGTTTAGATACGCAACAGTGAAAATTGTGTGCGGGAGGTTTGGGGTGCCAGCAGTTTCCACAAGTACTTCAATTAGGCCTACGGCAGTACTAAGCTTACTAATAGTAGCACTATTGAGTACATTACTGTAACTTTAAAAAAATACTTTTTACGTAGGACTGTATTGTAGACCTAAACCACATTTTAAGTGCAGAGAATTGGTATTCACATTTCAGTCTTAGTTTTCTGTTTGTAATGTACGAGTGCAAAATAATAATATGGAAACATTATTCTGCATTTAATGGAAATACAGTTTTTCCTCTGCTTATCTTTGTTAAATCCTTTAGGCATATCGTGTCCTATTGTACTGACCATGTTCAATTTAACAGATCTATCGAAAAATATGAAACTTGAAATGTACATCACCAAAACAATAACATTATTATTATTATTATTATTATTATTATTATTATTATTATTATTATTATTATTATTATTATTATTATTATTATTATTATTATTATTATTATTATTATTATTATTATTATTATTTCATGCAAATGAAACATGATTAGCATCATACAAATAATAGTAATAAAATTTGAAGACATTTATTATGACTAAATAAATGTGGATGAAGAAAAATACAAGTTACAATTACTGAATTAGGCTTGAGCTCAACACAAACTGAGAGATTGGTCCTTTTTGTGACGTCACTTACGTCGAGCGGGGAAAAGCGAAAAGTTTCCGGTAATCTCCGGAATTACCCGTGAGTCATCACTACCCAACAGCTACACTTTAACTCTCATCTTGTCCCTGTCTACATCTACAAAATGCATTTATCAAGTTACCGTTTCATTATCGTTAAGCAATCGCAAGGTAAACTTGGATTGCTTTCCTCACGCCGCATAGCCTTTTTATTAGTTATGGCATAAGCATCTTTGTTCCGACCTATATCTATCTACCTCAGCAGTTCAGGTTTAAGTTGTTTCTGCTGTATAGCTAAAACTAAAGACTTAGACCCTATATTTCGCTCTTTTCTGACGCCAACGTTTTTTTATTGGTTCTGTCATAGTCATCTTTTTGGTGTCCTGGAATGTTCCGACTTATCCGCTTATCTCTTACAGATGCAGATCCATGGTAGTAACATGTTTATCATAGCTAAGCAAATGTAAACCTGTTGAACTTCCTATTTTCTAACATGGCATCTTAACTTATTAATGGCTCAGTCGGCACATCCCTCTTTTGTTTGAAGATTGTACATCTCTCTCGCTATCTTTACAACAACAGGAAACAACAATTGTAATACGCAATTCTCCAACGTAGTGGGCTCAAGGCGCCCGTCTCATATATAAATATTCCCAGCATATAGCTAAGCAATTTTAAGGCTGTTAAACGGTTTTTTTCTCACGTCGCAGCTGTTATTGGTTCTGTCAATAATCATCTCTCCCTCCCCCCCCCCTCTCCCCAGTCTCTTCTTCTCTCTCTCCCCTTATATCTCTATGTCTGTCTCTGTCTCTCCCCCTCATATCTGTCTGTCTGTCTGTCTGTCTCAATCTATGCCTGTCTCTTTGTCTCTGTGACTCTCTCTGACTCTCTGTCTCTTTGTCTCTGTCTCTCTCTGTCCCTCTCTGTCTCTCTCACTCTCTCTCTCGCAGGCTCGCACACTTTCTGTAAAGCAGAAATGTTCTCTCAAAACAGCATCAGTATGATGACTGATGCATGCAGTTTTGTTGATGAAGACGTAAATCAGGCCTTAGACATGTTTAATAGTTGTCTACTTAGTGCAGGGGAGAGAATGCTCAAAACCATCAAAAGTAAGGGTAGTGCTCGTAGGCAAAACAGTGAGTGGTTTGACAGAGAATGCATGGACAGTAAGAAGGCAACATGTAGAGCACTGAGGAGGTACAGACAAACAGGCACCACAGACACCAAACAGACATACTTAGCTCAAAGGAAGCATTACAAAACGTTGCTGAAAGACAAAGAGAGTTCTTACAGGGCAGAGCGTGTGCGTAAACTTGAAAGCGCAGTTTCTGATACAGTGAATTTTTGGAAAGAAATTAAGAGGTGTAGGCGGTCACATATAGTGTACGGAAATATCTCTGCAGTAGGTTGGTTTGGACACTTTTCGAGGCTGTTAAATTCTGGTGTTTCCACCCACGACACATCCGTCCCTCCTGATGAAGGGGGCGAGCAATATGATGCATTCTTAGACTGTAAAATAACCGAGAGTGAAGTTAGGCTAGCCTTAAGATAGCTAAAGTGCGGCAAGGCTGCACGTCCAGACTTAGTGATAAGTGAATTTCTCAAAGCGTCAGAGCATTTGCTTTTACCGTTCTTGGTCAGGTTATTCAACAAGATGTTCGAGGATGGCGTCTTCCCTGATGAGTGGACAAAATCCGTTATTGTGCCGTTTCACAAGAAGCTCGAAGGGCGATCGTGACAATCCCGATAATTACTGGGGCATCAGTCTACTGAGCTGCGTAAGCAAACTATTTACTGGTGTGTAAAACGCCAGAGTTAGGCAGAAGACACTTTCACTTTAGACGAAACCATTCCACAATAAACCACATCTTCACTCTGTATGCCATAATTGAGAAACAGTTCGCACGAAATGCAAAGATGTAAGTAGCGTTTGTAGACTTTTGTCAAGCATTTGATACGATTTGCCACTCTACTCTATGGATGGTACTTTCTACAGCAGGCATACAGGGCAGGATGTTAAGAATGCTTCGTACGATGTATTCTAGAATTAAATCATGTTTTAGGTGTACCGGCGGTGAACTGACGGATTACTTTGAATGCCTCCAAGGCCTAAAGCAGGGCTAGGGCTGTTTGTGTAGCCCGATTTTGTTCAGCTACTTCATAAACGAGTTAGCCCATGATATAGTACAAGGCGGTACTCACGACATTCAATTGCTACCAAACCAAATAGAATTATTTCTCCTGCTTTTCGCAGACGACCTGGTACTATTGTCGTCAACTGTAGTAGGTCTCCAAAATCAGCTTAACGCGTTGTACGAGTCCTCACAGAGGCTAGGACTGAAAGTCAATACTGATAAAACCATAATTGTTGTCTTCCGCAAGGGAGGCCACTTGTCAGCGAGAGAAACATGGCATCTTGGTGGTGAGAACCTGGAGGTTGTTGAAAAGTATAAATATCTAGGCTTATATTTCTCCACCATGATGAGTTTTAATATAGCAACTGAGGAGTTCGTCACACGGGGGAAGAAATGTGTAGTAGAAATAGTTAAAGCCTTGAAGACCTACGGTTGCTTCTCTAGTGATGTGTTTTTCACACTCTTTGACGCACAGGTTGTACCCTACCTGCTGTATGCGTCTGAGCTCTGGGGCTACTGAGAACACAAACAAATTGAGAAGGTTCATTTGTACGCTTGCAAGCTGTTCATGAATGTGCCTATGAGAACTCCAAATGACATGATTTACGGCGATCTAGGTCGTTACCCTTTGCTCATTGAATCCGCCGCTAGATGCGTTCAGTATTGGTTTAGAGTCCTGAAACAAGCAGATTCTCGCTGTTCTTAGATGGCATATTTATCACTACTAGGTATGCATGATAGAGGGCACCAAAATTGTGTGACGAAGATAAAGTCGCTGCTATGTGGTGTGGCTTTGGTCTTGTGTGGCTATTTGGTGGTGTTGAAGACGATATGCGGCTGCTATGTGACTTTAAAGAGCACTTAAGAGGAAATTATTGCCAACAATGGTTTACCCATTTGCAGGACAGTGCTCGTTTTGATGTCTACCATATCTTTAAGGGCTGCATTGGGAGAGAAATATATGTAGATACAATTAAAATGTCCCTGTACAGAACTGCATTTGCCAGATTCAGACTAGGTGTGTCTCCTTTCAATGCACATAGACATCGGTACTCTCAGAATGAGGACAGTAGATCGTGTCCATTTTGTCTTGGCGTCATTGAAGATAAAGTGCATGTTGTCTTCCATTGCCCAGTATATATTGATATCAGAAAACGTTACATTCAACAGGTTGATAATGTAAACAGTCATGCTGTGATATGCAATTTGCTAAAAAGTCAAGAAGAGTCAAAAATGGTTAGATTAGCAAAATTCTTGTTCTTGGCGTGGCTGGCTCGGCAGTCACGCATAATAACTTAAAGACCAAATGTTAATACTGATGACTTGAACGCTGTTATTCCTTCAGATTATAACGGATTGGAACACACGTGACTTTATGAACAAAACCAGAATTAATAAATGTGATATTCCCCTTGAAAGAAAGTCAAAGCTCAAAACATGTTGTCAAGGTTGCGAGTGTGACTTTAATGTTTGAAATTAATGTTGTTAATCTAGCAAGCGAATGCGTTTAATATGCAATTTTGATGGAAGTGTACAGTATTCTCCATTTTCTATTGGCTAGAATTTGTTAGTACTAATATTTATCTCGTTATATTTTTTGCAATGATCACTCTTGTGTTCTGCATTAAAGTTCTGAAGTCCGAAGTATCTCTCTCTCTCCCTCTCTCTCACAGTCACGCGCATAGAAACGGTGTATAGAAACATACTTTGCGCATGTTGTTGTGACTTAGTGTGTAGGGGGGACCCAACTGGACAGGTGTAGACTAGAAATATGCCCTGGAATTGTGCAGAGATGTTTCATGCAGTTTAATTAAATATTATCATAATCCCCAAATATAATCAGGGCAGGGGGAACTATGTTCGTTTACTCGTGGCAATCTTTATCAAAGAGATAGAGTCCAGATCGGGCTCAAATGAATGGAGAGCAGGCTGGAGACATGCATAGATGGTTGTGCCCCAAGCGGCAAGTGAGCGGTAACCTGAGCAGCATTTGGAGATGGTAAAGCGCTATATATTGAAAAAAAAATTCAATCAGTTAGCCAGAACAGACATGTTTCACGACGTTACCCTTGATTACAATTTGCTACCATATGTATGTATTCATTGCGATGGTTATAATTATGTGTCACAAACAGACCCGTTTACCCCTCACTATTTGAGCTTTTGCTTGTTTAGCAGTAGTAAAACTTAGAAGGTTACTGTAGTCTATAGCAGACGATTAAGGTATAACTGATGTGTACACACACACTGCGAGCTGACGCGAGCCGTTTAGTGACCTCATCGCGGCCTACGATCGAGTTTTGAACTTTATAGCCACTTAGATTGTTTGAGCCAAATGGGACACAGGTAGAGGGTTAGATCCAGTTCTGGCTGATTCATTCCAAGCCAAGTATAGGTCAGTTGTGTGGAAAGCTCTGAGCAGTACACAGTTACACTAGAGCAGAGAAATATCTCCACTGATAGAACAGGGAAGCAGTGCTTGTTGAATTTTTGAATTCAATCAAGTAGCCATGGGCCTGACATTGTCGAACAGGTAAATAAACATACTTCTGTTTCATCGTGATGTATTTATATTATTGTTGAAATTATGTTTGTGGAATTTGCTATGCATAGATTTGAATTGTTAGTCCAACTTTGCCTTACCACGTGGAGAAGCCGAACACGTGTCAAGCACGACCGGTTTTGACGCCATGTTGTATACCTGACGGAACAACTTCTGTTTAACCTATAGGTATGCTTGCAGACCAGTGGCTGTACCAGTGAATGTTTATAATATTATTAATTCTTTATGTGTATAGTTAGCCACGATTTATATTTATGTATGTATAGGAAATTAGAGTGGAGATTCCAGTGGACCACGGACCTAGCAGAATGTTCGTGGCTTATGTATAGAGATGTGGAGCTATCACTGAGGGCTACTTTGGCTTTCAGTGAGACGCTCTGCACAGACCTATTATTCAAGGTTGTGCAGAATTTCGTCTCATATGTTACAGACGAGCAGGCAGGATATCGTGAGCCCAACTCAACAGAAAAGCAGAACCTAATCTATGATTCGATTTGGCTGCCGAGGCATCTACAGCATCGTGCGCAGATAGCCCCAAACATCGTACCAAAAGTCAAAGACTACACGACGACCCAGCGTGTACCAGAAGCTACCTCAACGCAGTGCTTCAAACACGCCACCCTTCAGTTAAGTGCCCAGGAAACAGTGCACTAAAACTGTAGCAAAAGGACCACAGTAGTCCACTCTTCATGAACGGTAGTAGCCAGTGCCTTATGAAGAAAAAATAGTTGCCTAGACTAGCAGCGAGCGAACCATTCGCATTGCCAATTGAACTTTTAAGTTAGATTCGTACTTCGAAGATCGTGTATAGAGTAGAAGAAATGAATGTGTGATTTTGACTGTTATCAAATGGCTGGACTACATATGATTCATAGCCATGTGAAAGCTAGTGTGACAGTGATCTTTTACCATTTTTCTATCTATCTCTGTGCCCCAGCCTTAACACAGACCGAGCTAAACAAATAAATGTATTAAAGTAATTCACCGGGTGACTCACTAGCGGTTCCCATAGAATAAGACGTGAGGGTTACAGCATTCCGTTGTGCAGAGCCCAGCAACAATAAAACCCCACGTCACAATATGAATGATGACCCACTGAGCACTGGATGCACGAAGTCGGTGTAGATAGTAGGGATCTTTCGAAAGCGGGTGAAAGTGAAAGTGAATGTGAATCGGGACTACTTATTGTTGTGACGTCAGCAATTTATGTGACGCTTTAACTTCCCGTGGTGAAAGGTCACGAAGTGTGCCTACCACAAGGAATAAAACTTCGTGGAAAACCTGATTTCCACGAACTAATGTTAGTGAGTACATTTTGGTTATTAAATCGTTTGTAAAATGTCCAAAAATGATTTGAATTTGTATATGGTACATTACTCAACCATTTTAGAAGGAATAATGGGGATCTAAACTCGGTCTCAGACTTAAAACGTATTTTCAAACGAGCTACTGAAAAGCCGTCATGGCTGTCTAGAATCTATCTATTCTGTATCACCAATCAGCAGTCCAAAAACTGTTTTATGTGACAAAAATGAAACTCGAAGCTAGAATGTAAAATATCTTCAATGTTAGAGCACTAATCCATCTTTAAAGTTCAACCTAATCGTTACATTCGTGTCAAATCATGATTTGTTAGAAGAAGCCTTACGTAGGCATAATAGTGCTCTGCCTCTGGGCCTGCCCTGTGTGTGCTCAATAAAATCACAACGAAACTAGGTGCTGGAATCGAAAGCGCACAGAAACACGTTCGTTTCGTTTCGTAACGCGGCGTAAGAATCTCCCGGCGTGCCTCTCGTTGGACGAAACGAACACACAATCACTTTCACTTTTACCCGTTCCGAAAGATCCCTATTCTCACGCAGTTTTACCAAAGGAAGGCATTGGCCTTCGTTGACTTATTTACCACTGTACAAGATCAAGTTCCTGAGTGGCTCAGTGGTTAATAGGTAAGTGAGGATGTGCATAGGTCCAACATGCAAGAGTCCGAGATAATCATGCGTCGGGTTAGGTTAGGATCTATAAGAGATACTTTCGTGCAGGGATAGACAGTCTGTTCCCGCCACATGCTGGAGTATGTTCTCGCACCTACGTGTCTGGTTCTGAAATAGGCAAGAGTGACCGGGTAGGGCGGGGGTTGCGCGTGGTGTGAGATAGTATGGGAGGCGAGATATAGCAAAGGCGTGAGCATTTGCGCGAGCAAATGCGCGAACCTCGCGCACTTGCTCGCGCAAGTGCACGATCGAAGTTTTCGAGCAAATGCGCGTACGTTTGCTATATTCCGCTCCATAAACGTAAAAATTATACCCGGAAAAGAATGTGTATGTAAAAGAATTTGAGACGTGCACAAATTAAATATTTCTTGCATTTACTAGTAATAATATTAATAATAATTAGTGAAAACTAGCACTACTAAACTTAATATCGTTCATGAAATAACCTTATCATAACATTAAGGACGATTCAGAACTACTTTTTCTTACCATGATTCACCATTCATAATGGCTACCGAAGAATTAGAAGAGCAGTTTCGTTTAGAAGTTCGTAGGAAAGTAACGCATTGTGCCATCTACTTAGAAATTAAGTTTAAGGGCCACAAATATTACGTAAATATTTAACATCAAACTATTGCGGATAAATACAAAATATCTAGGTCGGAGAGCTACAAAAAAACATGTGTTCATTTTCAGTTCCTTTCCGTTGACAGTTTTCAGCAAAACCCTTATAGCAAAGGGCGTAGCAACCGCTCGAGCAAATGCTCTCGCACTTGCTCGCGCATCTGCTCGAACACTTGCAGGAGCAAATGCGCGAGCTAGTGCGCGAGGTTCGCGCATTTGCTCGTGCAAATGGTCGTGCAAATGCTCGAGCGTTTGCTATATCTCGCCTCCCATAAGATAGTAAGGGTGTGAGCGCGTAATTGTGTTGAGGGTGTGCGGGGGTGGCGCAATCCAGCCCAAGCAATTGATTCTGACGCAAAGGCGTTTATCTATTTTTGTGCCTATGTGTGCATGATGAGATTTTCTGCGTCAAAACACAATCTTTCATTGTCGTTCTCATCATCGACAGCAGTCGCGGGCGGTAGCAAAAGGTGTCGGCGCAAGCTTAGGCTAGTTGCTGCATGCCTGCAAGATTGAGCGATACAGCTGAACAAGATTGAATGATAGGTCTACATTATATTTTGTTATTACGTATTATTTCTGAATTTCGTTCCTTCTGTTGCAATATATTTTTATTATAGTAATCTTTCTACCCTAGTTTGATATCTGAAGCAAAATCGTTCACACACTCTTTTTCATTATTGACTATTAGTTTATCCCAAACTGAAATGGAACGTTAGATTTCCATTACAATTCTTTAGCTTCTCCAGCTGCAATAGATTTTCATCACACTCATTTTTCCAGCCTGTATTGTATTACTTGAAATACGTCTACTTTCCTCCCAACCCGAATACCCCAAATATTCAGTTTGATTGCCATACACATTTTTGTGTTCTCTATTTTGTGATATTTAACAGATTCTACTCCAAACCCCACTCTCCCCTTTCCCTCATGCAAATACCTACATTTAGATTGGTAGATGTGCATTATATTAGTCCTTTTTATTTCCCTGATATGATAGATTATAGCTCCCACCTCCAGCATTATACATATTGGATTGTTATTAGTAATTACTTTCTTCTTCTGTTGTAGTTTAAACCTCGCCGAATCGCACTCCCAACTCCAGCAATATCCAGTAGATGAATTATATTAAAGAGTTTGGTTGACTTGAAGCAAAAGGAAGTGTAATAATCACTGAAACTGCATTGTCATCGTCATCACACGGCCATCACCGCCGTCAATGAAGAAAAACAGTAATTAGTTTTACAGTACTCCCTGTACTCTGTATTTTTTAAAACACGCCCGGTTCAAACGCGTTCAACCTATAAAGGTTCATGTTCTATGGTATTTCTAAGATATTAATAATACTACCGATCGAACGCTATCGACCATCATCATCATCATCATCATCATCATCATCATCATCTTCATCATCATCATCATCATCATCATCATCATCATCATCATCATCAACACATCCTCGCGACAGCAACAACAACCATAAAGTATAACCCTCACCCCCCCCCCTCCACCTCTTAATTCATCCTTCTGTAATGGTAAACAAGTTCTGTTTCGTGTATGCACACTGACCAGTTCGACGAGCTGCTCAAGGCGCTGGTGGAAGTCAGGATCGATTGAACTCAAGGTCGCCCAAGACTCCAGATTCCTTTAACACCTACGCTTTGTAGATTTTCATCGCACTTAATTTTCCAGCCTGTGTTGAATTGCTTGAAATTGATTGATTGATTGATTGATTGTTGCTTTAGGTCCAGCGGACTCTTCCGAGCCAAATCAGGACCGGACAACCCCCAATCCGCATAAAAGATCTGCCGAAACAACCCTAGTGGGAAAATTGAATGCCCTCCACCGGCCAGTCACTTTACAATAAAGACATCCCACGCAGGGGACGGCTGAGGCTTTACCCCAACTACTCGAACCCCCGGTTACAAAAACAAAATAGAATACAAACATCATTATAAATCATCAACAAAACACATACATATAAAATGCCTATAGTGCTAAATAATACAATCATAGGAAGCCCTAGTGACCACCCGGCAGAAAGCGTCCAACTCTCCCAAGCTGATCCAACAGACCTCATACACAAACAAAGAGTCTTGTCCAGGAAGAGTTTTCAAGAAAAAAGGTAGGTCATTGATCTAGCGAAGAAGAAGATAGTATAGCAGAGTGACAGAGCAGGAATGGGAAAGAGTAAATGAGGAAGACAGCGACAGTGGGAATTTAAAGCACTAAATTTCCAGAAAGTGTGGATACTATTTATACTGAAAACCCCCGGCACTCCAACGGGGGTACTGTTGCCGCAGTGAATCTGTCTTGCCTACAAAGGAAAGACAGGTTTTCAACTGGGGCTTTCACATTTCCCTTTATAGGGTTGAACAATTTACAGTGGCAAGATTGCTCATGACCCCAAGGGGTAATTACTTGAAATAAGCCTCCGTCTACTTTCCTCCCAACACGAATACCTCTAAACTGTATGTATGCCTTCGCTAGATATGTACGTATACATATGCCTGTTTATTTGTGCCTGTCACCTGACATAATTACCGGATTGTTTAACATACCGCGGAGACGTCACGGTGATCGTAAACAATCGAATAAAGAGTCATTATAGAGATCCGACTTTCGTTTAAGAAAAAAAAAATCTTCTTCCCGTTGCGTGGTGATGTGAGCCAACGTCGCTAGCTTGCAACCCTTGTATCACTGGCAGTCCATTAACTGTTCCCTCTTCAGTGACTCCTCCACAGTGACAGCTACGCTGTATGCTATCGAAGGCCATTTCTTATTATTATACTTTGGAATCAGTATCAGCATCCTCAGTTAAGTACAGATAGTTTTTGTTTGTTGGGAAAACCTCCCTCACCTCGCTCCAAACCACTACCCCCATCACCCCACCCCACCCTTCCTTCCTTCGTATTCACTTCCTTCCATTACACTTTGACTGCCGCATCATTGGAGCTTAACATCAAGATATTTGTCATTTCTCGCCCAACATGCAATCGGTAACGATTTTCCGCCTCCCAACACTAATGACTATTGTCAGAGGCGATTGTCGGTAGCAGCAGCAGCAGCAGCTGAGATGCCAGTAGCAGAAAATCGTGTTCAAAAGGTGAGAGATAACGGAGAGAGATAATGCGATGGCGCAGTAATCGTAGCACTTCTCTAGTCCCTACTACTGAATATTCGTCAAAGAACTTGCAAGACTGGCGTATAGAATGCAGTCAAAGTCGTGAACCGAATTAGTGACATGACTATATTTACTCATCCAGTCTTGGAAGTAGAAAAGTCAGCCTACTGGAATCTAGATACTGCCGTATTTATCTGACGTGAAGTTGGAATAGGAAATTGCTTTGACTCGGATTCAGACATATACCGATGTAGTATTTACCATAGGTAAATATATCCAGTCGTCCTAATTTGTAAACATAGATGAATTGGATGAATGCTGTGTGTGTGTGTGAGAGAGAGAGAGAGAGAGAGAGAGAGAGAGAGAGAGAGTGTATGTGTGAGGGAAAGAGACAGAGTGCGTATGCGTATGTGTGTGCGTGCGTGTGTGTGTGTGTGCGCGTCAAAATCCATAGTACAACTAAAGTCAGTCTGATGAATACAAATTGATGCAATAACTTTACCAAAACGGAATCTTAAACAAACAACGCTCATGCTCAAAGCACATGTTTAATGCACACATAATTGTAGTCATTATATTTTTGTGAGAAGTAAAGATGCTAAATCGTCGCTCATTAAAGAAATGTTATTAGTGTTTTCTTTAAGCTCTAGCAATAATTATTGGAAGAACAATCATGCATTGTCTGCACCGATTACATTTGCAATCATCAATATATACGATATCGCATCGATGGAGGTGGTTTGATGGTCGATGTTAGTCTGGTGCATACAAACGGCTGAACGCTCTACTGACCCAGTGACGTCAAATCTGCCATTAGCACGTGTGCTATGATTACTGGTGTTGTTTTTGTTCTTATATGTCGTGTTCATTATGCGATGGTGTACGTCTTTGCACATTGATGTTGTCGTCGTCAGTGTCGTCATCGTCATCTTTGATGTAGTTGTTGGTAACTTTATTGTTGCTGGTATTGTCCATCTTCCTTCTTTTTCTAAAATTCTTCTTCTTCTTGGCTTGAGAGTTCAGAAACGCCAAATAACATCCTATATTTGATGATACCATTATACCTGCAAAGCTATGGTATAACCCTCTCCACTTTCTTAAATTGAATTAATCTTGGCTGTAAAGGCATTACTTGTTCATACAGCTGTTGTCTGCGCGGTAGATACGCTAATCAATGTGGCCATATATTCAGGATGCAGAGATTTTGCCTTCGATGCGGCGATACCTTCATCCCAAACAGTGCGTATGTCATCGTAGATTATTATCATCGTACTGTCTAATCATTGCTCATGTTCTGTGTGTCCACGGTCTGTTATAACGCGGTGGCCTAGTACTGCAGTTGATAGTGAGCTGGTTTTCTATGCCGAAGGTCCCGGGTTCGAACCCTGCCTGGGACGAACGTGCTCAGGGCGAGATTTTTCAGGCCACCGAGGGTTTCTCTGGGTATTTCGGGTTTCTCCCTCCTTTCAATAATGGTATTGGATACAGGCTATCTAATATTTCACCCCCGTTGGGGTGCCTGGGTTTCAGTATAAATATTATCCCCACTTTCTGGAAATTTAGTGCTTTAAATTCCCACTGTCGCTGTCTTTCTCATTTGCTCTTTCTCATTCCTGCTCTATTCTATCAATCTGCTATACTATCTTCTTCTTCGCTAGACCAGTCACCTACCTTTTTTCTTGAAAACTCTTCCAGGACAAGACTCCTTATTTGTGTATGAGGTCTGTTGGATCAGCTTGGGAATATTGGACGCTTTCTGCCAGGTGGTCACTAGGGCTTCCTATGATGTTATTATTTAGCAATGTAGGCATTTTATATGTACGTGTTTTGTTGATAATTTATAATGATGTTTGTATTCTATTTTGTTTTTGTAAACGGGGGTTCGATAAATTAGAGTACAGCCTCAGCGTCCCCTGCGTGGGATGTCTTTGTTGTAAAGTGACTGGCTGGTGGAGAGCTTTCAGTTTTACCACTAGGGTTGTTTCGGCAGATCTTTAATGCGGATCAGGAGTTGTCCGGTCCTGATTTGGCTCGGAGGAGTCCGCTGGACCTAAAACAACAATCATGTAATGTAATGTAATCTCATATTTCACAAACTGAATTCGAGCTCCTTTCCGTCTTTTAATAGCGACTTGTTTTTAAAATAAAAAATTACACATTTTATGACAAGTTAAAGAAAAACAACACTTAGGCATAAATTATAATGACACTACCATCTTTAAGATAGTAATCACTCCAATATGTGCCATTCATCATAGACATTAAGAGCATAAAATATACTGATTATTTAAAACAATCCATAGGGTTCCAATTCAGGTTTTAGCTAAGATATAAGCAGAATAGGTAATGTAAAGGAAAGAATTGTAAATAGTTCTATTTATAATTATAATTATAAATGCCTTTTCAAATGCGGAGGTTGTAACCTTAGGAGAATGGCATTTGGGATGTGTATAATTATCGTTATGGAGAGCCATTAGCTGCATACACATTGCAATCGGATTGTTCATTGTCCTTTTGTTTCACGCATTTCCAAAACAGTGCTTGTTATACTTTGTGACAGAATGTATAGACTATATAATTAATGTAGGCTTTTGTTGTACAAGTCACCGAATCTGCTATTTATTAGTATTTATATATCTGAGCCGATGAGGCTATGCGCATGCTATTTGAAATGGTAAGGTAGGTAAAAAAGGTAAAGGTAGTCCCATAGCCTTGTGGCCGTAGAAGAGCGTGATGTTGGAGATCACACTTATCTTGGGCCAGCGTAATGAGGGTGACGCCCATCGCTCTCCCTCGCTGCTTTACCTTCCCCACCCTTAAGAGAGTAGGTACTCAGTCACAGTTGTGTCAACTGGGGGCGTTGTTATTTGTCGCTTCACGTTTTGCGGTCACCCTTCCAAGTGCTAACCGCACTGGACGGTGCTTAACTTGCGACACAGTAGCGAGTGCTCCAACCACTGCGCTGTCCGACACCCCGACACCCCGTCACCCCGACTATTTGAAATGGCACAACATAATACACACTGAACAAAATACACATTAACTGTATAGAAATGTGTGTACTGTGCATGCACTTGTGCATCACTGAGCAGTACCTACGTCAGGAGATGCCCTTTTGCTCTACAGTAAGCCATTATGGAAAATAAAAACATCAAAACTGCTTCCTGCACTTCCTCACTCTCTTAATCAATCAATCATTTCAATCAACGTCTTTTGACTGCAATGTGATCTAGACTTATGAGGCACACTATGACAACCGAGTGCTACTTGCTATAGGTCCACTGATTACATTGTGCAATGTCAGTAGGAATATAGCGAAGTACGTCTCAAGCGTTTCTGCTCTGTTCGGCGCTTGATGCAAGTAATTTTGTTTTGTATGATACCGAGGACCCGCGTAACACGAGAAAGAAAAACAAAAAGACTGGAACGTGTGCTGTTTCGTTGTTTCATAGTAAACAAAACCTCACTATTATTGTTTGCAGTTTAGATAAATAGGTTGGAGTGAAGGTGGGTGGATGGGAGTGGGGGGTAATGTAGGTGCATGCTTCCAGGCATAATTTTGTTAGCTTTTACAAAGATAAGATTTCCCCCTTTTTTGAAGCTAAAGTAGCATTTTGTCTGCTGGGAGAGAGGAAGAACGGGGAAGACTGAATGTCTCACGCCCTGCAGAAGAAGGAAAAACGTCTGCTCAAATGAACCCTTCTAGAAGCTTGCAGATGGAGGAAAAAATAGATAGTTTGGAAATAATTTCAACTTTGCTTTCTCTGCTGTTACACGGGCTTGTCTGGCGGGAATCTCTTCCACTGCACGACCTTTTTATTTCGGATGCCTGTTGGGTTTTGTTGTGTTGTTTTGCAACGGTTTGTTTCTGTTTTTGTTCTTGTTCTTGTTCTTCTCTCTCTCTCTCTCTCTCTCTCTCTCTCTCTCTCTCTCTCTCTCTCTCTCACTCCCTCCCTCCCTCCCTCTCCCTCTCTCTCACTCACTCCCTCCCTCCCTCTCCCTCTCCCCCTCTCTCTCTTTCTCTCTCTTTCTCAACTCTTTTTCGTTTAGTTTCGGATCTGTCGTGGTTTTAAAAAAAATTGTTTAACACCTTTCCACTTTCCCAATCTCCACGCCACATCCCTACTGACTGCTTTAAACGTATTTTTCTTTCCCATTTCCGTTGTCTTCTTCTTACTCTTTCGCTGCCTTTTCTTTATGCCTGTATTAGCTTCGCATTTCTCTGTATATGTTTCTTGATCTTTTGTTTCCTATATTCATTACAATCTGTCACATGCAGGACAGTTCATTTTTGTTGCCGTCAGCTTTGAATTTGTATTTCCTGACTTTAAAAAAAATTGGGGTTGGTGGTGGGTGAGGGAGGATATTGTGGGTGGGTGGGGGTGTTTTTTTTCTGTCTCTAACTCCTTCTCCTTTTTTATTTCTTGTTTGATTTCCTGTTCTCCTCTTTCTTTCTTTTGCTGCCTTAAAAAAAATAAATGTATATTTAAAGAGACACACACACACACACACTACAGAAAAACACACAGCAATACGGTAAATTGTAGACGATTGCAACATTTACCTTACCTTTGCAATTTTTATTGTCTGTCTGCATCCTTGCATTGTTTTCCTTTTGCTTGTCTTTTAATGATTTATTGTTTGTTTATCCGTTCTTTCTTTCTTTCTGTTCTTCTTCCTTTATGCATTTACAGTGAAAAATTGTTGTGTTGCTGTTATATTTGACAATACCCTCTTTTTTGGTTTTATTTTTCCTTGCTTCGCGTCATCTTTCATGTTCCTGTTATTTCCTTAATTGCCTTCGTTTCCTTCTTTATTATTATTATTTTTAAAAATCCCTCTTTAAACTCTTTTACCGCCAGTTGTTACATAAAAGAATGGTTCCAAACGCCATGTATTTTCCGCTTTTTGGAAGATTTGTGTTTAAAAAAAACAAACGCTTTCCTTACCTCCCCCAACCCATTCAATCCTCTCCCCTCCCCTCCCCTCCCCTCCCCTTATCTTTCATTTGTTCTTTCTTTCTTTCTTTCTTTCTTTCTTTTCTTTTCTTTCTTTCTTTCTTGCTTTCTTTCTTTCTGTTTCTCGTTCCTATGTCTTACCTTTCCTCAATCCATTCTATTCTTAGCTATCTTTTTTTTCTCTTTTTTTTTTTTTTTTGCTTTTCGTTCTCCTAGTGTCCGTAGAGAATATGTTGGCTGAATGGACTTGCTAAGGATGCTCGGACGTGTGGCAAACGGATATGTTGGGAATTAAACGCCAATTCTGCTCTACAATGTTTGAAGTTCATATCAGCGTGAGGAAATTGAGGTATACTGTGTGTATGTTTTAAGATTTTGCTTTCGAAAATTTCGGGTTTTCGGTTTTGTTTGGGCGGTACTTTTTTGTCACCCGCCACTGATAACATTTTGGAGGGTCGATTTCTAAACCGTCAGCACGACAGCCGCAGAGCAGCGTAGTTCCACCCAGAAAAGGGTGACACAAGACTCATGACTAGCTTAATCTTTTCATTAAATTCTATAATTATAATTGTAATCCTACACACTATGCACTGAAGCAGCAATCACACAGTTGATTCAAATAGTCAGTTGTATCCATCTGTAGGTACACTGTATGCTAACAACCAGTGTAATGTTCGTGGCGATCTGGATTCGAACCCGTGTCTTTGGGCACACTTAGTTCGACGCTCTGTTGACAGAGCTACACGGCCATTTTATCCGCAACGGGGGCAATGAAAGACTGGAATGGAGAGAAATAAAAGATAGCAAAACATGCGATGCATCCAACTCGTTTATTTAATTACCAATTATCTCGCAGTTTGTCCAAAATTATAACCGCTGGCATCCTATAGATTTCTTAACTTTATTTTGTTATCTTCCTCATTTGTAGTTTGTATTTCTTTTCAAATGTCTCTAGAATCACTACATTGTACAAGTTAAGATAATCTCATAAATAAAACTTGAGTAAAATGAACAATAATATCTATAATTTGAAGCTTGCATTTGGTTATTCTGACAAGACTTCTTTTTTTTATTGTCGAAGTACGCGACTTTCGGAGATAAACTATTTCGTGTGCAACAGCTCCGAGCTGAGTGTGCGAGATCAAATCCTTACTCGTCCAGGTATGCACTCACTTAAGCTTTGCCTTTTGTGTATTCCTGTTATTATATATGTTATGTATTTGTCAGATACTGAATAAACCATTGTTTAAACCAAATCCTTACTAGAGTAATGGGCACAATTAACACTTATCATTCAACATCAGAGAGAGAGAGAGAGAGAGAGAGAGAGAGAGAGAGATAATGGTAATAAAACCAACAACACAGGGGCGGACGAGGGGGGGGTTTCCGGGGTTTCCGGAACCCCCCCCCCCCCAGCCCAAAATAAAAAAAAAAAAAGGAAAACAATAAGAAGAAGAAGGAGAGAGAGAAAGAGAGAGAAAAAAATCACTTTAATATATATATATATATAAAATTATAAAAAAAAAAATAAAAAATAAATAAATAAATAAATAAATAAATAAATAAATAAATTATATATATATTTATTTATTTATTTATTTTATTTTATTTTTTTGGGTACGAGTATTTGACTTTTCCCACAATATGCAAGCCCTCGCAATCTTCTCCCTAAAAAACTTCAATCATTGCAATCATTCTAAACAATCTCCAAACACCGTCTTTCGTGCTCCACAAAGAGCAAAGCTGATATTTCCCGTCTTCGTCGACATTCTATTTATTTATTTATTTATTTATTTATTTATTTTATTTATTTTTATTTTTAGTTTTTGTTTATTTTTTAGGAGGGGGGGGGGGGGGGGGGGCGCCACGAGCGGAAGAAATGAAAAGAAAGGAAACGATATTCCTAATGGATAATATAATGGATTACGACAGGAGTGCCCAATACGTCGATCGCGATCGATCGGTCCATCGTGAAGGCAGTGTGACTCAGATCGCTAGCATTAAAAAAAAAATTGACGTCAGCCTATATATGTTTTGCATTTTAGTGGTAGGTAGATCATTTTGGCTTGGTCATTTTAAAAGTACCTCGCATGCTGAAAAAGTCATAGTGTGGGCAACCCAGCGCTTCAAACTGCCGCGAACGCCGTCGTTGAAGCCCTCCGATTCAAAAGGTGTGGCAAAGCTCAGTACATATTTTGGGAGCAAAGGAGGTAATTATTATTTTGAAAATTTAATCTTAAAAGTAAATAACATATCCTATCCTATCGTATCCTATCCCATAACTCGGAGGTCGAAGGGGCACCACAGATGATCGTTTAACCAACGTACTCGATCTTTCCCTGTCCTCAGCAACCCTGATTGTTTCTTGCTTACTTGCTTAATTCCTTGAATTCCGCGTGGAACAAAGGGCCTCCACAACAGTTCTCCAGCGCACTCGGTTCTGGGCAGCCTTTTTCAGTTCACCCCATGACAGGTTGCAGCTCTTCATCTCCTCCTCACAGGAACGCCTCCAGGTCTTCTTGGGACGACCAACCTTCCTCTTCCCCTGAGGATTCCACTGTAGGGCCTGCCGTGTGATGTCCCGTTGGGGTTTCTGCAAAGTGTGTCCCACCCAGCGCCACTTCCGCCTGGCAATCTGCCGGTCGATGGGGTCTTGATTCCAGTCTCGAATGTTGTCATCCCACCTGTTTTTCGGTCTCCCTCTTCTTCTACCTCCTTGCACTGTGCCTTGCAGGATGGTCTTTGCAAGACCTGATGATCTGGTGACATGGCCATACCATCGGAGTTTCCGTTTTTTTACCATTGTGAGCACGTCATCGTGTTGTCCAATGGCTTGTGTGATGGTCTGTCGGACTTCGTCGTTGGTGATGTTCTGGGTATAGGAAATGCCCAGAAGTCTTCTGAAGCACCTCATCTCCATGCTTTGTATTCTTCGTTGGAGATCTGCTGTGAGGGTCCATGTTTCGCAAGCATATAGGAAGATGGAGATGACAAGGGAGCGCAGCAGCCTTACCTTGGAATGTAGACTGATGGCCCTGTCTTTCCAAATTGTCTTCAACCTCGCCAGGGTAGCAGTTGTTCGTGCGATCCTGGAGAGGACTTCCTGTCGGGACCCATTGACTGATACAATGGCTAATAAATATTTGAAGCTATGCACTGTGTTGAGGGATTGGCCTTGGACTTTGATGTCCGTGTTCGTGCCATGGGTGTTGTTGGTCATCATTTTGGTCTTCTCTGCACTTATTTCCATTCCATAAGCTCTGGAAGTGGTGTCAAGCCTCTGTACCAGCTGTTCAAGTTCTTGTTCTTCTCCAGCCAATCCATCAATGTCATCCGCAAAACGAAGGTTGGAGATTGCTCTTCCCCCTATGCTGACTGTGCCTTCGTGGTCTGCAAGGGCATCTCACATGATGCGCTCTAGGAAGATGTTGAAGAGTGTTGGAGAGAGTAGGCATCCCTGACGCACACCAATTGTTGTTCTGAACCAGTTTCCGATGGTGCTGTTGTGGAGGACAGCACTGGTAGCCTTGTCATACAGGCTTTTGATTACTTCAACAGTTTTAGGGCTGATGTTGTACACTCTCATGGTTGCCCACAGAGCTGCATGCCAGACTCGGTCAAACGCCTTTTTGATGTCTACGAACACATGATATAGATGTTGGTGCTGTAGATATTTCTCGCAGATTATTCTGAGGTTGAAAATCTGTTCAGTGGTACTTCGCGCTGCCCTAAATCCTGCTTGCTTTTCGGCTATGATTTTTTCAGCTTGGGGTTTCAACCTGTTGAGTATTATATTTCAGGAGGACCTTGCTGGGATGGCTGATGAGGCTGATGGTGCGGTAATTTTCACATTCCTGAAGGTTACCTTTTTTGGAAAGAGTGATGACAAGTGATGTCCATGGTGAAGGCCACTCCCCACTCTGCCACATCTTGTTACACATAATGGTGAGTGCGTCGATCATCGCTTCTCCTCCTGCTTGAAGCAGTTCCGAGGGTATGTTGTCCACTCCCGCTGACTTCCCCCTCTTCAGCGATTGCACTGCTGCCTCAACTTCTTCTCGGAGAATTGGGAGGATTTCTTCTTCTTCTCTGTTCTCTGGACATGCTAGAACTGATGGGTCTCCGTTTGGTTTGTGGTTGTAAAGGTCAGAGCAGTACTCTGTCCATCTGTCCAAGACTTGTTGTTCTTCTGTAAGGCATAAGCCACTTGCTTTGGATCGTGGAGACCTTGGGCTGTTTAACACTTGTCAGCGGCTTCACAGTCTGGTAGGCCTTCTTGCTGTTGTTTTTGTTCAGACTGTTATCTATTTCCTGGCATTGAGCTTCTGTCCAGTTCTCCTTTGCTGTGCGCATGCCTTTTCGGATGTCATTGTTGATTTTTCGGTAGGCATCAGCTCCCTGTCAGGTGTTCCTTTTCTTTTTAATCTCTTCGTTTATCACACAGGTCCAAAAGTTCAGGTGTGATCCACAGCTTCTTCTTTGACCGGTGCTTTCCAAGGATTTCCATGGAGGCATCTGTCACAGCTAAGTTGAAGGTGGTGGCCATGGTGTTAACATCTACTTCACCAGCTCTTAAAATGAGCAGTGGTGCAAATTTCCCTCCAATTGTGGCCTGAAATATTTTTGCCACCTCCGGGTCTTGCAGTTTGTCCAGGTCGAACTTTAGTCTAGTGCACTTTGCTGTGTTTACTCTCTTCAAGTGAAGTCGGAAAGACATCATCACAAGATTGTGGTCACTTCCGATGTCTGCTCGAAAAGTGCGTGTCCTGCCAATGTTGATGCTTGATCTGAATCGTTTCTTGACCATCATTAACATTTACCGAGAAAGTCCCTTTAATAGAATTTTGGAAACCCCCCCCCAAAAAAAAAAAAAAAAAAACCTAACTGATCCGCCCCTGAACAACACCTGGGTAGTAGGCGTTAAAATTTTCGGTTTATTACACTAAAACCTTCATCAGTAAGACCCAAGGACTGTACAAAACAAAACAGTCTAAGCATATATATAGTAAAGAAAGTGAATCGAGTTCATTAAAAAGAATAGTGTACCATTTAGAAATGTATATTAATTATAAAGAATAATTATATATATTATATTATATATAAATAGAGAGAGAGAGAGAGAGAGAGAGAGAGAGAGAGAGAGAGAGAGAGAGAAACAGAGAGAGACAGAGAGAGAGAGATAGAGAGGACTGTGTGAATGGATATAGGTTAATATTGCGTGAATAGTATGCCTCTGCCCTCATATGTTGCCAACATCTTGAAGAAACGTGTTGACCTTCTACCTGAGAGGTTGTTACTACGTGAAACTATGTGAACTGTTGACCTCAACTTTTCCCCTTCCATGCATATCGTACCATCATGATAGGTCTGACAGCGACACGTATCTTTGATGCGAAACATGATGGTACGAACAAATCGGTTGTCACTTTTCTTGTCAAGTGAGGTAGGTGTCTTCCCTTCCGACACATTAGAATTATGATACCAGGCTTTGTGAAACACTCTACAGATCAGCAGTCATGTGGGCAGAAACTCTAGAAACTCGTTTCTAATCAAGGCCATGCCTGGTATTAGATTTGCATTTTGAAAATGCAGGAAATGAGATGGGTGATTAATTTAGAAGGTCTTGATGATATATGTAAGGACAACGCACATTTTGAGATAAAACTTCTAATTACAATAAATTATGCGAATTCCGTGTTTGAGGTAATAAAGATGCGCTGTCTTGTATATTATATATACTGTATATATATATATATATATATATATATATATATATATATATATATATATATATATATATATATATATATATATATATATATATATATATATATATATGTGTGTGTGTGTGTGTGTGTGTGTGTGGTGCCCCAACAACTTTCGAGTTATGGGATATATATCTATATCTATATTTATATATCCCGTAACTCGAAAGTATATATCCCGTAACTCGAAAGTTGATGGAGCAACACAGATGATCGTTTAACCAGCGCACTCCATCTTTCTCTGTTCTAAACAACCCTCATGGCTTCGCTCTGTGTCAAGCAAGTCCATTCTCGAATGTTATCCTCCCATTGGTGTTGTTGGTCATCATTTTGGGCTTCTCAGCACTTATTTCCATTCCAAAGGCTCTGGAGGTGGTTTTAAACCTCTGTACTGGTTGTTCAAGTTCTTGTTCCTCTCATGCCAATCCATCAATGTCACCCACAAAACGGAGCTTCAAGATTGCTATATTCCCTGGGCTAACTGTGCCGTCATGATCTGCAAGGGCGTCTGAAATGATGCGCTCCAGAAAGATGTTGAAGAGTGTTGGAGAGATTAGGCATCCTTGACGCACGCCGATTGTTGTTCTGAACTAGTTCCCTTTGGCGCTGTTGTGGAGGACTGCGCGGGTAGCCTTGTCATACAGGCTTTTGATGATTCAATAAAGTAAGGGCTGATGTTATACACTCTTACGGTTGCCAACAGAGTTGCATGTTAGTCTCGGCCAAACACTTTCTTGAAGTCTACAAACACATCATATAGATGTTGGTGCTGTAGATATTTCTCGCAGATTACTCCGAGGTTGAAAATCTGCTCAGTGGTACTTCGGCCTGCTTTGAATCTTGCTTTTTCTTCAGCTATGATTTGTTCAGCTTGGGTTTTTAACCTGTTGAGTATTATTTTCAAAAGAACTTTGCTGGGATGGCTGATGAGGCTGATGGTCCAGGAGTTTTTACATTCCTGAAGGTTACCTTTTTTTTGGGAAGAGTGATAACAAGCGACTGAGTCCATGGTGTAGGCGACTCTCTACACTGCCAGATAATGAAGCAATTCTGCCGCTATGTTGTCCATCCCCGCTGACTTATATCCATAATAACTTTCTTTGTTTCTTTCCGTCGTTGTGTACATATTTGTATTTCACTTTGCCATTGCCGGTACGATTACAACAACACCTTGCAATACGTATTTAAACATGTTGCTAGCACCTTTCTACCTTTTCTTTTTTTTATTTTCGGAAACGTTGCTTCATATAACGTTTAGTCCGCATAACTTTGACAAAGAATATATGTTTTCAGAGGCGACCCACATTTACACAATGCATGATGTGTTCAGCAGAGTTTTGTTTAAAATATCCTCATTAATTTCAGAACCGTTTCCCATTTCTAACTGGGTTTAAAGCCACACTTTTAAAGCGAGTCCGATATCTAGATGAATATTGCAAGAGAAAAACGCTCACTTTAATTCATGCTAAGAGATTGCTAGGCCTATTTGCCTATTTGCTTATATATGCATACATGTTTTGTGTCTAATATCTTGCGAAATTTGAATCTAAACGTCATGTCCGAGAGCTCACAAAGGCGTAGCCTATAGCACATAAGAGTCTTGTCTCCCTTAGAATAAAGGCACAAGCGAACCCCACACAAACGCAGCGGAGCTTGATCAGCAAACCCCACTGCATTGATGTGGAGAAGCTTGCGATAAACAATGCTGTGTCTGTAGTGTGTCGTGACGCTCCAAGACAGCACTAGAGACCCCTCTGCTATCAAAACTTGTGACGTGTCTTATCCTATCCCGTAACTCGAAAGTCGTTGGGGCATCACAGATTATGGTTTAACCAGCATACTCCATCTTTCTCTGTCCTCAACAAACCTTCACTCTGTGTCAAGCCAGTCCATTCTTGAATGTTGTCTTCAAGCCTCTTTTTCTGTCTACATCTTCATCTGCCTCCTTGCACTGTGCCTTGCATGATGGTCTTTGCAAGGCCTGATGCTCTCGTGATGTGCCATGCCATCGGAGTTTCCGTTTCTTCACCACTGTGAGCATTTCATCGTGTTGTCCAATGGCTTGTGTGATGGCCTGTCGGACGTCGTCGTTAGTGATGTGCTGGGTATAGGAAATGCCCAGAAGTCTTCTGTAGCACCTCATCTCCAAGTTTTGTATTCTTCGTTGTAGATCTTCTGTGAAGGTCCATGTTTCGCCAGAGCATAGGAAGATTGAGATGAAAGGGAGCGCAGCAGCCTTACCTTGGAGTGTAGACTGATGGTCCTGTCTTTCCAAATGGGCTTCAACCTTGTCAGGACAGCAGTTGTTTGTGCGATCCTGGGAAGGACTTCCTGTCGGGACCCATTGCCTCATACATGGCTCCTAAATATATGAAGCTATGCACCATGTTGAGGGATTGGACTTGGACTTTGATGTCCGTGTTGATGCCATTGGTGTTTCTTGGTCATCATTTTGGCCTTCTTTCCCCTTATTTCTAGTCTAAAGTCTCTAAGGTGGTGTTAAGCCTCTGAACAAGCTGTTCAAGTTCTTGTTCCTCTCCAGCCAATCCATCAATGTCATCTGCAAACGGAGGTTGGAGATTGCTCTACCCCTTATGCTGACTGTGCCGTTCTAAACTAACATGATGCGTTCCAGGAAGATGTTGAAAAGTGTTGGAGAGAGTAGGCGCCCTTGATGCACCCCGATTACTGTTCTGAACCAGGTCCCCGATGGCTCTTTGTGGGAGACTGCACGGGTAGTCTGGTCATACAGGCTTTTGATGATTCAATAAAGTTAGGGCTGATGTTATACACTCTCATGATTGCCCCCAGAGCTTTCTTGATGTCTACAAACACATAATATAGATGTTTGTGGGTATAGATATTTCTCGCAAATTATTAAGATGTTGAACATCTCCTCAGTGTTACTTCGACCTGCCCTGAATCTTGCTTATTCTTCAGCTATGATTTGTTCAGCTTGGGGTTTTAACTTGTTGAGTATTATTTTCAGGACTTTGCTAAGATGGCTCATGAGGCTGATAATGCAGTAGTTTTGACACTCCCGAAGGTTACCCTTGTTTGGAGGAGTGATGACAAGCGACTGGGTTTATGGTGTAAGCCGCTATCCACTCTGCCAGATCTTATTACAGATAATGGCGAGGGTGTCAATCATCGCCTCTTCTCCTGCTTGATGCAATTTCGCGGGTATGTTGTCCTATCTCGCTGACTTCCCCTTCTTCAGCGATTGCACTGCTGCTTCAACTTCTTTTCGGAGAATTGGGAGGATTTCTTCTTTTTCTCTGTTCTAGGGACATGCTAGAACTGATGGGTCTCCGCTTGGTGTGTGGTTGTAAATGTCAGAGCAGTACTCTGTCCATCTATCCAAGATTTCTTGTTCTTCTGTAAGGCACATGCCAGACTTGCTTTGGGTCGTGGAGACTTTGGGCTGTTTAACACTTGCCAGCCGCTTCAGGCTTTTAGGCCTTCTAGCTGTTGTACTTGCTCAGACTTTTCTGTATTTCCTGGCATTGATCCTCTATCCAGTTCTCTTTTGATGTACGCATGGCTTTTCGGATGTCATTGTTGGTTTTTTGCAGCAGGCATCAAGCTCCTTATAATGTGTTCTTTTTCTTTTTCATCTCTCTTTGTTTGTCACACAGGTCCAAACGTTCAGGTGTGATCCACGGTTTTTCTTTTGGGCGGTGCTTGCCAAGGATCTCAGTGGCGGCATCTGTCATATTTGAGTTGAAGGTGGTGGTCATTGTGTTGACATCTACTTCACCAACTCCCAAAACGAGCAGTGATGCAAATTTCTCTCCATTTGTGATTGGAATATTTCTGCCACCTCCGGGTCTTGCCGTTTGTCCAGGTCGAACTTCAGTCTTGTGCATTTTACTGTATTTACTTTCTTCAATTGAAGCCAGAAAGACATCATCACGAGATCGTGGTCACTACCGATATCAGCTTTTGGAAAAGTGTGTGTCCTGCCAATGTTCACGTTTGATGTGAAGCCTGTCTTGACCATGATGTAGTCAATCTGGTTGTGATGCTCTCTCCTGGGATTGTGCCAGGTCCATCATCTGGATTTTGTGTGGGGACCAAGCGTGTTTGCCAGTATCAGATTGTTGTATCTGGCAGACTCCAAGAGTCTCAGACCTCTGTCATTTTTCTCGTTGTTGCTGTGGTGTCAACACATGTCTCCCCCAGTTGTGATATATATCTTGGCCAATCTTGGCTTTCTAGTCGCCTTGCACCACAGAGTAAGAATATACAGAGAGCTCACTTCTTCATAACTCTTACTTGTAAAAGCGATGTCACCCGCCGTGGTTATTTCCCTTGTTCTAAAGAGGGATGGGCTACACACAGGCAGTTGATTTGTGCACAGAATTTTAATGTTTTTGCGTTTTCCGGGAGGATTATTATCATTATTGATATAATTTATTCTTTACTACTTATATTTATTAAAATTATTATTATTAGAAATATTGAACTTAATGGACTTTCCCTGTAAATTTGGTTTTCTTTTAAATGTAATGTTTAAGATATTAATATTATTATACTTCATTATGAATTTATGTATGATTTTATGTTTATTATTCTTTATTTATATTTTTAATATTGTATTATTATTATCATGTTATAATAGAATATATTATACTTATATATTATTGTATTTGTTTTGTTTATTCTATGCATATTATTTTATTATTATCAGGTTATTATATTTAATTTATTATATATTTTATGTTATATTATTATTGTACTGTATTATATTATTATTAATTATACTATTAATAATATTTGTTATTATTATTACCATCATCACCACCACCAACAAATTACCATCATCACCACCACCAACAAAATTAATTACCATCATCGCCACCACCATCATCATCATTGAAGTATCATTGATGGTACTTTTGGTGGTGGTAGTAGTGATGAGTATTTCTAGCATTAATTCAGATTCACACAACTCTCAAAAGCCAAATCATCAGGAACACACACATTTATTGATCAGACATTTGCAAATTTAGCATGTGTGTGTGTGTTTGTGTGTGTGTGTGTGTTGCTGACATGTGTTGTTTTGTTATATTTACTTTCAATGATACACTATGAAATTTCCCCGTGGGATAAAATACAATAAATTATTACTGAGCAATACAGTTTTTCATTGCATGATATTAGAATTTTAGAAAGTTAGTTAGTTAGTCATTGCTTATAAGGGCCCAGCGGACTGCAAAAAGCCGAATCAGGACCTCAGCTTGTGTGAAAGAGGACTCACCCCCCATCCGTATGAAAGATCTGCAGAAACAACCCTAACGGTAACATTGAAGGCCCACCACCAGCCAGTCACTTTACAATAAAGGTTTCCTACGCAAGACACGCTGAGGCTATCAAGTCAAGTCAAGTCAACTTTATTACCCAATGAATTCAAAATACATAGGATTTCGTTTTGGTGATGCGGTAAAACATTCAGTCCCTCTGCAACAACAAACAACCTTCCACTGGACATTAAAACATTAAAATACTCTAATAGAGAAAGATATTCTAAGGAGTAAAGCACAAGCGCACGCCCACTCGCAACCTCCACACGCATACTCACACATACCGCATGGGTATCTAAATTAAAACGTAATGAGATAAAATACATTAAGGAAACAAAATTGCACCACTAACACATTATCGCAACTAATAAATTGGCGTTTAAGTATAACACCTCATGCTATGTGGATAACAGAGGACACTGGTACCGAGAGGGCAGCCTCGGGGAAGAAGCTGCGTCTAAACCGGCTAGTTCTAACTTTTAGTGCTCTGAAGCGTTTACCTGACGGGAGGAGCTCGAACAGATGGTTGGCTGGATGGGATGGGTCGCCAGTAATGTTGCTGGCCCTTCTTGCCAAACGCGTGCTGTATGAGGACGCGAGGGATAATAAATCGCAACCTATGATTTTTGCCGCGCGTTTCACGATTCTTTCGAGTTGAAACTTCTCGCCCGAAGTGGCGCCTCCAAACCAGACTGTGATACTGAAGCACAGGATACTCTGAATCACGGCGCGATAGAAAAGCGTGAGTATTGTCTGGTTAAGTCCGAGCCTCTTGAGCTGTCTCAAGAAGTGGAGGCGCTGCTGACACTTCTTGATAATGGACATGCTGTTATTGTCCCAAGACAGGTTGCTGGAAATGACCGTTCCAAGAAATTTAAATGAATCAACCTGTTCTACGCATTCACTGTTAATCATAAGAGGTGAGATTGTGCTTTTATTCCTGCGAAAGTCGATGACCATTTCTTTTGTTTTAGATACGTTGAGCTCAAGGTTGTTATCGGAGCACCAGCCAACCAGCCGCCCGACCTCCTCGCGATATGCACTTTCATCTTCACCCGAAATGAGACCCTCGATTGTAGTGTCATCAGAGAACTTGACCACTAGCACCGACGGATCTGACGACCCACAATCGTTTGTGAAAAGGGTAAATAAAAGCGGTGACAAAACACAACCTTGCGGAGCCCCAGTATTTAGGACTCGAGAGCATGATGTGGCTTTATTGACTCTCACGACCTGTGGTCGGTCCAACAGAAAATCAAGGACCCAATGACAAATGGAGAGATGGACGTTCAACAGCGCCAGTTTATCAAACAGTTTATACATAATCGAACTCCCGGTTACAAAAACAAAATAGAATATAAACATCAGTACAAAATAATAACAAAACACATAATAATAATAATAATAATAATAATAATAATAATAATAATAATAATAATAATAATAATATAATAATAATAATAATAATAATAATAATAATAATAATAATAATAATAATAATAATAATAATAATAATAATAATAATTATTATTATTATTATTATTATTTTTAGAAAATTATTATTATTATTATTATTATTATTATTATTATTATTATTATTATTATTATTATTATTAACAAAACACATACATATAAAATGCCTACATTGCTAAATAATAATTTCATAGAAAGCCCTAGTGACCATTTGGCAGAAGCGTCCAATACCACGAAGCTGACCCAACAGACCTCATACACAAATGGGGAGTTTTTGGGAGAGTTTTTAGGAAAACAGGTAGATGACAGGTCTAGCGAAGTTAGTTAGTTAGTTACTCATTGCTTATAGGGTTAGAAGAGGGATAGTAGATTGAAAGAACAGATTAAGGAAGAGAAATAACAAAATTAATGAGAATGACAGAAACAGTGGGAATTTAAAGCACTAAATTTCCACAAAGTGGGGATACTATTTATACAGAAACGCCCCCCGCATACCCACGGAGGGCGGTGGGGGGGGGGGTGGTTTATAATTTAAAAAAAAAAACTTGATTACTAAATACTGATTTTACATTTATATGAATGTTAATATGATGCTAGCGGTGGTGGTTTAACAACACACGATGACTTTGACAGCAGTGATGACAGTAACAGTTATGAGTACAGGTAATCATCACAAATGATGACAGTAACAGTTATGAACTTATGAGTACAGGTAATCATCACAAATTACACACGCTGTATAACTTCTACACTAACAAAACATAAAATCATCTGTAGTTAGTACTCATAGATTTTGATGATGAGTATGCTGGTGATGTTGCAAATAATTCCAATGATGATGATAAATTATATGATCAATGACAGATGGATATGGTAATAACCCTAAGGTGACATTAACAATAATGGTAGCTGCTACTGATGATGAAGATGATGATGATGATTAAGTTAACAAAGATGAAGGAACTGTCAATTTCAGAACAAACATAACAGTGAAATAAATAGTATATAAGTTTAAGAGTTTTTGGGTGTGTTTTTTTTACTGACTGCAGATATTAAGTCCATCCTCAAATGAATATTTACAAGTTGTTTACTTTCATAACTTTCCTGTTTCTTTTCTGCTTGATTTCAGAAAAAGATTTGCTCATGTCTTCGAGGAAAAAATGCAGGCGAATGTTGATAAAAAGATTCTGTACATGCTCTAGAACTGCACACTTACCCTGCTGACATGAAACTGTGAGATAAGCATTATTAAACAATGCTAGCAGGCGTGCTTTCACTTTGTCCATGTACAAGACCTTACAAATGTTCTGCACAAATGTTTCTTCTAACAGCTTCACAGCAGTTTGAAGAGCATCACTTGGAAACATGAGCCCTGTAGACAAACCCTGAACCAGTTTCTGGCGAAAAAATGTTGTAGTTTCTGAAACGCTGCAAGAACCAGCAAGTGCGCTTTTGCACTCAGCGCAAATGGACTTGTTTGATACCTTTTTGGCAATGTAACCAGAAATGTACAGCAGGATATTGTCCTTCACGTTTGAACCTGGCTTTGGCATGGTGCAGGAATTGCAAGCTGACAGACAAAGTCTGTGTCATCCCCATCCAAACTGCCACCAACTACTGCAGGTATTACAGGGGGTGTGGTATCCATTAGCATATCCTGATTTTCTACAACACCTGTCAAGGTCAGCAACCATCTGTCACCATCTTCGATGCAGTTGCTTGATGCACTCTTTAAAAAAAACTGATCGACCATTGCCTGGCGAATGAGGGCACGAAACTTAGCTGCACTAGGATTATCGCTGTAGCCACCTTTGTATCTGATAATGGAAAACAGATTTTCTACACAGTCTTGGTTAAGTCTATTTGTCAGTAGAAACTTGAAACCTTGAAATGTGTTCAGCTCGTCCCACAGGGCTAGCAAAGCTCTTATGGCCATTTTCCATCCTGACAAGCATGGCAGTTTGGCGCGTGGTGTCAAAGGCTGAACTGTATCCAGCCACAACAGGGTCTCCTGCAAAAACTGTTCATGCCCAGATGATGCTGACAGAGCATGACCCATAACCTGTGGAGATCGCAAACTGACACTGTTAAACGCATTGAAGAGCTCATCAAATTTCAGTACAAATTTTGCTGTGTGCAACGCGTCCTCATTCATAACATGCAGTCCAACAAGAGTTGAAATCCCTGCTGCGACACTCCTTGACAATACCTGTGTTGCAAATTTCACCCGCAAAGCAGCAAATGGTGGCAAGAAAATATGTTTTTTTGTTAGGCGAGGCGCCAAACGGATGCAGTTTGTGGAATCAAAGTTATAGAATTCTTCTATGTAGGACCACTTGATCTCATTACCATTGACAATGAAACCATGCCTCTTCAGATTGTTACGTATGTTCTTGAGGAGTTGAGGTGGATCATACATGACATACACCTTTTTCCCTCTGTGGAGAAAGAACGGATGGCTTTCTGTGACCTTCAGGAATTTGTCAAACATTGAACGATTATTGGAACCCTGATCAGCAATAACCATTTTGACATCAAGTCCACACGATCCCAGTTGGTCCAAACAATCTAGAAGAAGACTGTGCAGAACTTTGCTAGCAATGGGCCCACTTGAAACAAAATACCCAACTGCCTGCTTCCAATTTTGGGCGAGGCCTCTAACCATAAAAACCGTTGCATGGTTTGCAACATACATTGACCTGCCTATGCTCCCAAAATTTTCCAAACCTTCAACACAGTCGTTCTCAACATTGTAAGTCACATTTTCTTTAATTGCCATTTCGTCGAATGATAACACACAACATTTTGAGCCAGCAGGCATTGACTGCACTTTTCCTGCTAACGCTTGCAAAATGTTTCTATTAAATCCAGGGTAAACTTGTATGGACTGCATGACTCGTCGCAGAGTTGCAACTGAAGGCAACAAAAACAATCTTTGAAGAAGTCTGTAGGCTTTTGGACTTGCGTGAAAGATTGCAAGAGCAATTCTCTTGTCATGCACATCCCATCTCCGTCCTGTCTTCTTCTTTGTGACCATGGTAAGCTGAGTTTTAATAAAATGAAGCAGGGAACCGCTTACAAACTCAGATATATCAGTTAATATCTGCTTGCGTTTCTGTGCCATACTTTGCTGCTTTGTCTGTTTCTTAATGGGTGTCTTAAGCTTTTTCTGTAACCTGTACAGCTTATTTCTACAAGCCTTCAGTTTTCGCTTCCTTGGTGACAGTTGTGGAATACAGCCTTCCTGTTCTGCAAACATAAAACCAATTGATGACCATTATCACCTTGGCCATGTCAACACAGATCAGAAAACAAATACTGTGTGTGGTGCTTGTTTAGTGCATGTGAGAAAGAGCCGCTGGGGTGAAACATTGGCAATATAACTGAGCCAAGCACAAGCCAGTGCTCAAATCTACACTATCTTGCCACAGTGCTCAAGATCTGTTGCGTCTTACTTGTGCCCATTTTATTGGTGTACACATCTAGATTAAGTATACAACGCGCGTACACGCATATACTGGTCAAAGTCATATATGGAAGATACTAAGACATATTCTGGAATTTTCGAACAATCCAACATCTTTCAGATAATTCTGTCCAAGTTTCTATTAAATACACTACTCGAAATGTATGACAATCAACAACGGCTTTAGTTATTCCGCCTACCTTGCATACCTTCCTCACAAGCTGATACTGGCACTGGATCCTCAGTAGATAGGCCAATGGTAGTGTGTCTCACTGACAGTATGAAGAAACACAATAAATGCACATTATTATCAGCCATGTTGCACTCTCTCTCTCTCTCTCTCTCTCTCTCTTTCTATGTTTCACTTGCACCTGTGTGTGTATGTGTGTATGCATTGTATGCATGGGCTCATGTGTGTGTATGCTTGCATGCAATGCACAGTTAACAGCAATTTTACACACACACAAATGTGATTACTGCTCCAGAAAATGTATAATCCTTGAATGACAGTCGGTGACACAAAAATATACATACCTTCTGTGTATAGGATTCGCTGTTTTTTTCTGGGTTGGACATATTCCACAGGTTGGTCAGGCACCTACACACATAAAATCAATATGTATGAATGTAGAAAAGGTCTCAGTTATGTAGTGGGAGATGGGATATACAGACATAGTAACTCACCCAGTCACAGTGGATCATGGACTTTCAGTGGATCATGGACTTCAGTGGATCATGGACTTCAAAATTTCCTTCATCATATGTTTTTTGCATTAAAATTATCCAAAATGCAGCTGGTATAAACAGCAAGTCATAAATATTGATTTTATGCTGCGCAAGCAGCACAGCCCCGCATTATAAGAAGTATGCCTTTTTTCTCTTTTAATTGAGATTCAAAACTAATAAACGTATCTTATATAATGTATGTATACAATGAATGGATGAGGGATACATTCACCCATTGTACTTGTAGCTGTTGTAAGAGTGTATAACCAATAGGACTGCATATTTTTCATGCCCATTGTTTTCTTATAAATTTTAAAACAAGACAACAGTGATAATACATTTTTAGCAGTAGTGATGACTATGATCGTTACCCGACATCTTGTACATTGTCTGCAATGTCTGTAAATTTATGACCGACATCAAAAACTCCGACAAAACAAATTCTTCTTATTCTTATAAAAAAATTTTTTTTTTAAATTACACAATTATAATAATTACCTTGCGAGTCTTTGGTGGTTTTCTCAGGCATTCTATTACAGGAGGAGGGTTTGGAAGATTCTGGAACAGTGTCGGAAGAGCATTCCAGGCCAACTTGTTGGTCCTATCTGGATACAAAAACTGTTTTTTTTCAAAATGGTCACTACATAAACACACCCCTGAACGCCGCAGCTGTTGGGCTGACTTTCCTCTCAAGTCTTCTCTCCTTATGCGCTGCACCCATGCAGCACATCTGTAACAAAAAAAATCATTCTATATACCTGTCAATCCAGTCATGTTTGCAGACTAAAACAGAAACTAAGCAACAGCTGGAAAAAGAGACATAAAAAACAAAAATACTAAACACAATAATAGATTAAGAAGTTAACATTATTACTTGTTTGCTTAACTGTCCAGTTGCCAAACTTTTATAATTCTCACTTCATTTGTTTATGTTCAAACTCAAAGTAAAAACTAAAATATAAATACTATAATATATTCCCCATTAATATTATACTTCATTAAAAATAATAATAATAATAATTTTGTCCAATATCACCTAAGTGTGAAAAGAAATTCAATAAAAGATTGACTATTGAGCTTTAGAGGAAAAAAAGGGGGGGGGGGAGGGCTACTCCTGCTTTTTCAGCTTGGTTCAAAAGCTATCTTTATTGTCTTGTCTTCCAGTAATCACCCACAATCATACTTGTTGAATGACTAATCTTAGCTGCGGGAGACCCTTGACACCAACGTGTCAAACAATGCAGCATTAATTCAACTTTTTATCTAATTTACTGTCTCTAAAAAAATGAACAACTGGTTGAAATAAATTATGAAACAATTACTGTATATTTTATCAACAATTTTAATAATAATAATCTCCCCCACCCCCACCAAACCCCTGTTACTACAGTGTTAGTGTACACAAACAAGCACACAAAAGTAGCATGTATTCACCCAAACAGTACACACACACACACACACACACACACACACACACACACACACACACACACACACACACCTGTTCAAGTTAGTAAGTATGCATTTACCTAACGAGAACAGGAATGAATGATGTTTTTCTACCTTCATAGTTCATATCACTAAGTTATTAAATCATTCATTGATGTACTGTTCCGTGCATCCTTTCAATCAATCATAACGTAACAACTCTGTCTCAGTGTCTGACTCTCAGTCACTGGACTAGCAAACAAATGAAGATTAATTTATGCAGAGCTGTAAAGCAAATTCTTGCATACCTCTTCTCGTCTTGCGGAAACGTGAAAAATGACTTTCCCTTGCAATTCTCCTTGTAGAAGGCGTTTGTGCAGCCTATTGCGCTGCAAAAGCGACCGGACCTAGAACGTTTCCTCTTGGATGCTTCCATCTTGCAAACAGGGGAAAGCACTCCTTCTCAGTGACCTCGCGTTTTGACTGTAGTGCGCTCTCTGTATATTCTTACTCTGTGCTTGCACTATGACTCTGTCCTTCCTCGGCACCTGGTCAAGGACAGCCTCCAGATGTTCATAGAAGTCCTCCACTTCGCTGTCGTCATAGTCTGATGTTGTGGAGTAATAGGTCTGGATGATGGTGATGTTGGAAAGGGCTGCTCTTAGACGGATGATAATGCGTCTACTGGAGACTTGGCGGCAACTCATGACAGTGGCTAGAATGTCTTTGTGGACCAAGAATCCAACGCCGTGTTCGTGCCTGTCATCTCTCCCGCTGAAATAAAGCTTGTGGTGTTTGTCGGTTGTTGTTTCACCTAGGCTTTTCTAGCGTAGTTCTCTGATACCTAAAATGTTCCGTCAATAGTGGTCCATCTCGGGGCCAGTTCTTCTAATTTTCCCTCTGCAGTTAGGGTCCTGACATTCCAGGGTTTTGTGACGATATTGTCTCTCGTGCGGATCTTGCTAAGTTGTCCATCAGTAACCCACTTATCACCTCCGTCCTGGTGGCCAACGGAAGGCGCGGTTCCTGGCGACGACGTGACCGATTCGGTAGGGAGTCAGTGGTTCGTTTTATCATACGTTGTGTCTTGGGCAACAAAGACCTGGCGGGACCGTATTCCTCTCCAGCTGTTGGCCACAGCCGAAATCCACAAGGACAGTGTGGCTCGCCATGGTCCTGAACACGCGGTCGTTGAACCTTTAGTAACGTGAGATTCCTCCGCCCTGGCCGGTGACTTCTGTGTAGAAGACTTTCGCTCAGTGATGCCGTTCTGCCATCACCCCTGTTAGTCGCCTCGTACGACACGCCGGGAAACTTTTGGTCTATTTTATTCAGTACCCGAACCCACAAGACATATCAGGTCCCCCAATTAGCCTACATGAACTTTATAAGCAGCTTACACGGTTTTCGAAGGAAATCTTTCGCCTCAATTATGTGGATTTATATGTAGGAGAAAGGGGGGCGACTCGTTCAGGCTTGGGCGAGAAGTTGTCTACCTTGCATTTCTTGGTTAGACTAGCCTTGGGTGGATAATGCTGTGCAGAACCCTTTGGTTTGGCCATTGGGTTATGCGGGACAAGGCGACACGACATTTGTTCTCCCCCGGCTGATCATTCATCTTCTGCTTTTGGTGATGAGCGGGACTACATTGTTGGCAGGTATTTTATGCAGGTCGGTGGCAGCGACTTTGCAGAAGAGTGTCGTGGCACTAGTAGCCGGCAACTCGGTTTACTGACAACCACGCTTCACCGCCTTGCAGGGCAAATATTTGTATGTCACTCTTAAGAGGGATAATGTGTTCCCAAGGTGGGGGCCGAGAGCCGGGAATCACATACTCCGCTTGACTACAAGTGGTGCAACGACCGGGAGCAGGATGATGCTGGACCTTGGTAACTGTTAAAGGCAGTTTTTAAATTGTTAAGTCAGTGAATGTAGACTGACTGGGTGCAGTCAGTTTCGTTCCATACATACCTGTTGCGAACGGGGAAACCATGAGAACATGGGTCGATTTGAGCTGTGGGATTTGTAGCAGAAATGGAAGCGACTGGTTCAGGCTTGGGCAAGAAGCTGTCTACCTTGCATTTTTTGGTTAGACTAGCCTTGGGCGGCACCTGCTGTGCAGAATCCTTTGGTGTGGCCATTGGGTTGTGCGGGACAAGGCGACACGACGTAAATGTATTCTCACCGGCTGACCATTCGTCTTCTGTTTTGGTGGTGAGCGGGACTACATTGTCGGCAGGCATTTTGTGCAAGTCCGTGGCAGTGGCTTATATAGAATTGCGTGGCATTAGTAGCCGGCAATCCGGTTTACTACCAACACGCTTCCCCGCCTTGCAGGGCATATTTTATGTCCCTCTTATGAGGGATAAAATGAAAATAACAGCTCGGGTTGAGCCGTGTTCTCAAGGTCGTGGCCGAAAGACGGGAGTCAAATACTCCGCTCGGCTACATATAAATAAACTCTTCTATGGTCATACCAGCTATAGTGTGAAAAGTGTTAACTCAACAACGACAAAAACAACAAAGGTCTCATACTGACTTTTACTTGCTCTTTACTGAGGGCAATGACGATATTATTGTAAAAACCCAGAGGCTTTAATTTTTCAAGCACATCGTGATGTCGTAGTCAAACGAGTTACTTTTATGTATGATGCATACCGTTTTGGAGACAATACTAAATAACATTTCCTGACAAAATAATGGAGAAAAGCAGCCTAGTGGCGCACGAAAAGTCGTCAATTTGTTGTCAGGCGCCGTCCATGGGACGTTAAAACTGTATCTCTCAAACTGAACTTATCAGCGAAGACTTTCTTTGTTGGTATTGGTTGGGTCGAATTTAAGAGCCAATGCATGATAGTACTAGCTGTAGTGCAGCGCTACCTAAGAAAACAGTATCACACCAACATGTCGAGTTGAACTTTTTTTTGTAATCCTTCTTATTTAGCGCTTTTTCCAGTTCAAGAATTGCTCAAGGCGCTGGCCGATACAGGATCTAACTCAAGCCGCCCGAGGCGCCATCTTGCAGCCTTTGGACAACTGAACTAAAACGAATACCTGTGCCTTTTGCATTGTTATTGTGTAGCGTATGTAGTCAACCGGAACAACTGCTGCGTTGCATCATCCGTTACATTGCTTATCATTAATATTCTTTGGCTTCCACTGTATCATAAATCAACCGCGACAATTTGTATAATATATAAAATGTGGATGATGTTGGAGGTAATTTCAACCATCTACCACCATAAATGGTTTGCCCAAGTAGGCTATGCTTCCAAAGTTGACACGAACCAGACTTTCGAACTGTTGATACACAATGGATACATGCTTTTGGTAGTACTTTTTTTATTATTCAGCTGACTCAGAATGTTTTACCACGTTGGCTTACAAAGTTGACCCCATGAACCCTGACTGTTACCTTCGCCAGTTTGACAAACAGTTGTTGCGCCATCCATCTTGTGTTCTGACCTTGCATGTGTTCTGACATGGCGTGAATAATCCAAAACCATAATCTCTAGACCACTACAAAGAGAACCCCATATGCCGCATGTAAAACACATGCTTTGCCTAGACTTTGCATAGTACAGTCTATACTATGGCTTTTAATAGCCCTAGTGAATATTCAACAATTTTGGGTGGTGGTGGTAAGGAGGATTGGTCATATATCTGGGAATAAACAGGCATAAACTGTGTTAGGGATATTATCAGAAAGGTATCTCAGAAAGACAAACATTAGTTCTCTCATCTACTTGTTCTTATATAGCGCTTTTACAGCTCAAGAGCTGCTCAAGGCACATAGCATGTGAATCATGTCAGAGACAGTTACAAGAAATATAGCATAATATTACATTCCAGGGGTAACCATTAAAATGAACATGACAGGTCCACGTGATAAACCGAATAATTGTTGGTCAAGACGTCATTCAGATACAATCTCGAAGATCCATTGTTTCGATTGGGCATTATGCGTTGCATTGTGCCCGAAGATGACATGCGGACTTGAACTTTTAGCAAGGATCCATTGTTTAACTCAAATGAGCATTGTGCTATGTACATGTATTGTACGTGAAATCAGGGTTGTTAGGGTCAACCTGTTATTCATTTTGTATTGTTTCTGTTATCTTTGAACTTCAATAGTTGAAGGCTGTCCTCTCTCTGTAAGCATGACGCGATTGTTTGTTTGTGGTTTTCTGTAAGCATGACACTGCAATATTTTCATGGGCATTTAGTTGACAAAGTTGTGAGTTTGGACGAAAGATACACGGACGAAATCTGTATTATGTCATGCCTAGCCTGCCGCCTTTTCCTAACGTGCAAGGCCTGAAAATTTATCTTCTTTGTGCTATACTTCCGCATTGTAAATCCATCTAGGTGACTATGTAAAAAAAAAAAAAAGAACTGCTGCTTGGCTTCTTCCGTTCTTGACAGGCGCGTGGCATAAGAAATGGCTACTTAGTTATTTTGGCATACTCACGTCATACATGTAGTTTTATCACGTATGAATAAGACGCTACTGCAACTACAACACCACAACCTTACTTTGACAACGACTTCCTCATGTCCAAATTGCTCCAACTTCTTGGATATTGGCCGAAAGCCTAAGCGGTGCACCCGTTGGCCATCTCTCTATAAAGTGTCATCTGAACATATTTCTCGCTTTGACCTAAAGCAGGAAGGTTGAGTAAGAAATTACACTATGGTCTTATAGCTATACTAACACTCGTTAATTTTTCTTACAGTGTTTTTTTTCTTCCCGTCCCTTTCGCATTTCACCCACGGTTCGTCGTCATTGTGGAACGCCCTTGCAGTATTTGTGTAGATAATGTTTTGGTTTACTAAGGAGGCTGTAAGACGGCAGATATCAGCGAAAGAAAAAGATACAATTACAAGTGAAAGTAAAGCGACCGTCTTGGGAAGAAAATGTGTTACAATTGGAGTGAGGAGTGGTGAAGTAGTGAGACTGAATCGCACGTACATTTTCCTTTCCGTCTGGCATCGACAGACATCTAGAGTGGAGCTAATAAGAAGATGGATAATAACAAGAAGGCGAGAAAGAACCGAAGAAGTTAAAACTCACCAGATTAAAAGACGTTCTCTACACAATCGTTTATCTTCACGAGTAACAACCAGTTCAAGGAGATAAGTAAAAAAAAAAGAAAGAGATTTCTCTTATATAGCGCACTTACACACTCAGAGAACTTCTCAAAGCGCTGGCCCGTAATATCCAGCAATCACACAATAGTTTGCTGAAGTCAGGATTCGAACCCACGTCGCCCAAGACGCACTCACTCAAGTCGTGCGCTCTGACCACTGAGCTATCCCTGCCGCCATCGGTAAAGCATCGGTAAAGATCACAGTGTGCACAGGCTTTAAATCAAATACAAATGAAATACACGTGAAATTAACGCATCCTGGTTGTTCTAACAATAGCGCTTTAGCAGCGCGAATTAGTTGCAGAAGGTAGTTAAAAGTGACAGCACAAAAAAAAGGTAATCGTTTTACACAGCGTAATTGTTCTTAAAGAAATATACTATGATTCACTGTGGACTTTTTATTTTTTATTTTTTTATTTATTTATGTTTGTGTGTGTGTTAAATTTGTATTTGTCTTTTATTGCTATGCTATTGTAAACTGTGTTGTTGCTATGCTATTGTAAACTGTATTGAATGGGTTAAAACATAGGACTGCTAGCATTCAAAATTCAACAACACCATGCAATCAAAAGCTCATTTGTGTTGGCACCACGATATAATTTCTCTGTGAGATAATAAAGTGTTCACGCTCGTCTTTGTATCAGCTCACGTCGCTGGTTAAACACAAATTTTAAACCAAACCTTCACTCCTCCTCCCTCCCCCCCCTCATACATCCGTTACCTCCCACCCCCTGTACAGTAGTGCCTTGTTTGTCAAAAGCTTATATTTAAGCTTTGTGTTGTTAACTGGATGGTTAAGGTGTTGACTTACTTGGAAACCTTTTACGGTCAACAATCTTAACCTTCAAATAAGTTTCATCCAAAGGGCAGATTTTATCTATATTCTCCACGGCCGTTTTTTTTTTACCTCGTCGTAGTAGTCTTATCCCAGTTGACATCTTCTTAACATCTTGACGGCATCCAGTATTATTCGTTTACATTAAAAGCAAATCGGTATTTCAACGCAAGCGGTCTTAAAATAATCCGCTTTTGAATGTAATATAAAGAAGAGGAGGAGGAGGAGGAGGAGGAAGAAGAAGAAGAAGAAAAGAAGAAGAAGAAGAAGAAGAAGAAGAAGAAGAAGAAGAAGAAGAAGAAGAAGAAGAAGAAGAAGAAGAAGAAGAAGAAGAAACAGATTGTTTCTTGTTATTAACGCCTTAAGTAAGCAAAATGGACTCATTGTAGAATGCTACAAATATAAGCCTAAGTATAAGCTGACTTTACTTAAGAAAAGTATTATAACACAACAGCTACTATGCATGACGCCGTATAATTATTTGTGTCTGTAAATTGTTCAGTCAGTTAGGAATGTGGAATAGAGCGCCAATCCATCTTGAATCTAGGAGTAGGTATTCGCCCTGTATTTTAAAGTATGCCTGAATATAATTTACCGTGATTCGTTATTTGACATATAACTGAAGTTATGATGATTTTAGAACATAAACTATATCGACTGATCAACATTCATGCAACAGAAGCACGCGCGTTAATGGGTTGGCTCGTTCCACAGCGTGACGGTCGGCGCAGTGACAATACCGAACAGGAGGTCAGAAGGAAATGGCGCGGGACACTGTTTTTAGGTTTTTATCGTTATAGCTAGGATTCTCGTTCATGCTAGTCGCTTCACGTAGAATTAGGTATACACAAAGACTAGACTGCTGTGGACGTCACGACTTATTAGTCTGTTGCTTCCATGCCTGTGCACATCATGAGGATAGTGAAGATCAAAACGACAAAATAACAGGGCTGAATGTATTTTCACGACCAGAAGATACACAGTTACCAAAGCCTCAAACACATAAAGTTAAGTGGTTTTCTGGTAGCAGATGTCAAATTATAAACGTAGGCCTGTGCCTCAAAACCTTTTTAACTGTCAACATCTTCTTCGTTCATGAGGGTGTTTTTTTTTTTGTTTTTTTTTTTTTTTTTACTTCTGAAGATCGGAGTTTGATCTACAGTCGTCACAGACATCTCATGTCTGAAATATATCTTTGTTCATTCCATAGCAAAGATTGAAGTTAGAAATTGTGTGAGTTTTACATCACTGTCAGTGTCAAAGCGTTTAAGAAAATAATATGACAATAATGTGATGGTTGCATACCGTCGAAGGGAATTTTTCCAAGGTGAGCAATAGACAAGTATTTTTCCTATGTTCGTTAAATGTTGTCTTTTCAAATGTTAATTATTATCGTATGTAGCTTTCACACGACCTTGTTTTGCCTTTCAGATACAGTGAATTTATTTTTGAATTTCATTTCGCTTTGTCGGGTGAACTAACATGTCTTCGTCTGAATTTATGCCACTTCCGTGGTCTCTGTTGCAAAGTAAAGTTCATATTAAATAAAGTGCTCTCTCTCTCTCTCTCTCTCTCTCTCTCTCTCTCTCTCTCTCTCTCTCTCTCTCTCCCTCTCTCTCTCCTTCCTCCCTCTCTCTCTCGCTCTCTCTCCTTCCCCTCTCTCTCTATCTCTCTCTATGCCTGTTGTATTATATTGCCTCTTTCTTTGCCTGTCAGCTTTGCATGTGGACTTGAGAGTGACTAAATCACTAACATTCTCCTTAAACCTGCATGAGGCAGACCTCATACTAATGCATTACATACTTAAAGTGATTTTGAGACCATTCTCTCCCAAACTTTTACTCTAGATACAATGATCAAAGGAGAAGAGTTTATAAAACAACATTATTGAGATGAAAGTTTTCTGATAAACGTGTAACGCAGCTTAAACCACCCATTCCGTCGTTTTATAACGTCATTTCGCGAGTGCCCTACTCTACAGTCATTTGCCCTCAAACGGTACAACAGGCCGAGAACCAGGTCCCATAGACGCTTACTTAGGAAATCCGGTGATACTGTAATTGCGTTGAGTCGCGCACGTACAACTCCATGTTTTCTGCGCCTGTATAGAAAAGGTGGTCAGTCACCCAGTGCCATGTAGCAGACGACCTTTTGACTGATATCGGACACGAAGTTTAGATTCCATTTTCGCAAATTATATTAGACACAACAAATGTATGATTATATCAACAAATAAGTAATCTTTTAGCGTGAATGAGACATGTTTTCAGTGTGTGTGCAATTTTGATTTCGACCTCGAACGCACTTCAATAACTACTATCATGTCTGGGAGCTATTGACATTCCATCTCACGACGTCATTATACTCAACGCGAGCTTTAGAGCTAGTTTTGGGGGCCTATGCCCTGGAATAGCAGAGAGATGCAGTTGGTTGGTAGAGGAAACGCGCGACTATGGCCAAATCTCGCCGGAATGGTACATTAGGGCGGGGGAAGGGGGGGGAGAGGGGGAGGGGGAAGGAGGGGGAGGTGGTGAAGCGCGTTAGCCAAATGTAGAAAGCGATGGCAGCTAATAGAACAGGGAGCGAGCGAGAGAGAGAGAGTAGGGTGAGGGAGGAGCAGCAGCGGCTAAACAAACCGCCAGCGATTCGTATCTCCTAGGTTAAGAACCTGATGTGCAGCGCTCCAACTTCTTCGGATGACGGCATAAACCGAAGCCCACCGTTGTGCGCGCAAGCACGGCATTCCATCGCAAGGGACTTTATAGATCCCGATTCAAGCCCTAGACAAGGAGTGACCGGCTTACTAGTAACCGAAAAGTACCTGGTTCGAATCCAGGATTGGACAACGTGTGACCATATTATTTCCCCCTTACCATCAACTGGTTCGCTGGTATCAGAATACTGTGACCAGTAGTCGCCTATACGCTACGGTGTCTTTTTTATATATATATATATATATATATATATATATATATAGTAAAATTTACGTCCCCGGACACATTAAGCGTATAGGGGACGGGTGAACCACCACATTCAGTTTGTACGGTGTCTTGTGACTGTAATCGACAATTATACGGGACGGGTGAACTGTCAGTCAGTCAGGTACAAAATCCATCCGCAGCAAGAATTAGCACTACGTTTTATCCACCTCGTCCTTGGTGTAACTGTTCTACTGCTCCTGCGCTTTCACTGAGAAGCCAGCCCGAATTTTGGCGACAGGGATGACGAATCGTATCCAAAATAAAGAAAAATCCATCATCATCACCATCATCATCATCATCATTATCATCATCATTATCATCATCATCATCATCATCATCATCATCATCATCATCATCATCACCACTATTTTTAGGTATTCTACTTGTGCGAGGTGTTCTAATCAAGGGCTCTGATATTCAGAGCAAATTAGGCTAATTACAGTAAACGGGTCAACTTTCGGCGGAAAATAGTGCACATTATTCTTGCGCTCACATTTCTTGTGTGCTTGCCAAGAAAGTTTCAGCTTTCTCAAGATGTGTACAGGCCTAATTGGAGCAGTTTTATTATGACTATACTTACTTGTTCTGTTAACACTACTACTACTACTACTACTACTACTACTACTACTACTACTACTACTACTACTACTACTACTACTACTACTACTACTACTACTACTACTGCTGCTGCTGCTACTACTACTACTTCTACTACTACTACTACTACTACTACTACTACTACTACTACTACTACTACTACTACTACTACTACTACTACTCGTCCGGGTTAAAAGGATACGGATTTCCTATGTGTGCAGGCTTGCATTAATTTGTTTGTAAACTTTCTTACTAAATATCCACTGTTCATACTTACGCAGTGTTGGCCTAAGCAAAGTCCACGTAGACCTCTACTTATTATAACCTCTAGGCCATGGGAAATAATGATGTTGTTACGCTGAGCATATGCCCTGAGCATGCCATGATAGAATAAAGTATTAGCGCTTTAAAATTGATCATCGATAAATCAGTGCTGTTGACACGTCCAGCGTGTTTGCGGTCTGTGTTAGCTTTCATCCCGAGTATCCGCTGATATTCAAATAAAATGGATTTAACTAAGGGCAGCGTATTAAAATATGTAACATCTTTTGGTTTTAAGAATAACAATATCAGATTTATAAAAAAGTTCAAAGCAACAGCTAAGTGGGGTTACATAAATCTAGTTTCGGTTTTAATGTAAAACATGTATACTCAAAACTGTACCCCATGGTGATACCATTCAAGCTTCGGCTGATGTGCATGAGGTATAATGTGTAATGAAACGGGAAAACATGATGTCAAAATGAATGAATCAGTCATAACTATCGTTCTCTACTCATTGTCAGTTGCGTCTATTCACCGTGAATTTAAATGAATGCACAATTTATGTGTTTGATATAATGTAAAAAATGATGTATTTTTCAACAGGTGCATTTCTCGGTCACAATCGCAGTTCAGTTCCGCAAACTGACATGTAGAAAATGTGAAATAATGGGGTTTTTATATTTAATTTAATATTCACCGCCCAGCAGTAAATGTCTTTTGGACGTTTTAAGAACTGGTGGTTATGGCTAAAAGCATAAAATATAAACCTGCATAAACGTTTGAGGTCATTTGCGCAAGTTTGTTTCATTAGGCTTTTACATTTTACGGAGATAAGCTAAGTCATTGGCAGAAGTAAAACTACGGTACTCATGTGTTTAATAGACAGGGGTTTCACTGCAAAGTCTTGAAAATATTAAATAGTCCTGTTATTCAATGCAGAAACTTAGTTCTGTTTGTATGTTGTACTATGGTATATCAGTAACGGTCAAAACCATGAACCTCGACACTACTGGAAGGAAAGAATGTATGACTTGTGTTGCCCCCCCCCCCAAAAAAAAAAAAAAAATTAACAATTTTCAATCCTGTTTAGTTGTGTATTAATGGTAAGGTCCCGTGTGACCATAAACCAGAAATACAAATCAGTCTACAGGTATATCGTTGCGTAATAATCTGTTCAGCCGCTGTTGTCGAGAGGCGTTTCATATTCAAGTTTTGACATAACTGTCTAGCTATGTCTTTGTCGGCTCTGCGCTTGCACCTTTCCATTGTTTCTCTGGCTATGTGTTTTTTTGTGTTTTTTTGCGGCGCTGAATAGTACCTCATTTGTGATTCTGCCGTGGGTTGTGCAAATGTCCTTTTCATCCTGTGTAGCAGAACACACAAAAAAACTGATGAAAATATTTGTTACGCAAACTGACACGGGAAAGCGACACGTGCATGTTTCATATTTTGTGCTTTACATCATAACAATAATTCTTGCAGGTCATGAATCTGTCTTTGTGATAGCATCGTTTGTGTTGTAATCATAAAAAGAGTATTTTGCAGCTTTAGTCTAACTGTAGTTACTCGTGAACAAAGACTTTGGAGCAGCTGTAAGAAACACATAAAAAGCGTGCCCATATAACAGATTACTTGGCATTTACCTCACTGCACAATTGTTGCAGGGCCGTAGAATGTAGTCACAACGACACCCGAAGAAAAGAAACCGCAAGTTTTGTACTTTGCCACATGGGTAGTCTAAAATAGAGTCTTTTTTATTCCAACGTGGAGTCACAACGACTATATTTCACTTAAAAATCATCATATTAATGCTTTTACAATAGTATTTATTGTTTTTAAAGAGAAGATAGTGAATGCAAGATGTTTGAAGACTGCGGGTACTTAAGGTTTCAGCGACAGTTTTGTTTTTGTGTCACGAAATGTGTCAATAAATGTGTGCCTTTTTGTCTCTCTCTCTCTCTCTCTCTCTCTCTCTCTCTCTCTCTCTCTCTCTCTCTCTCTCTCTCTCTCTCTCTCTCTCTCTCTCTCTCTCTCTCTCTTTCTCTCTGCAGTAATGTCGCAACATTTTGAATTTCCAGTAAGCTGTTTTTATTCTCGGAGACTATGTAGTATTCTTCTTTTGAGATATTTTAGCACAGAGAGAAAAAGAGAGAGAGACAGACAGACAGACGGACGGAGAGATCAGGCAGACAAATAGACATGATACAGACAGACAGACATTACATTACATAATTGTTGCTTTAGGTCCAGCGGACTCTTCCAAGCCAAATCAGGAACGGACAACCCCCAATCCGCATAAAAGATCTGCTGAAACAACCCTAGTGGGAAAACTGAATGCCCTCCACCAGCCAGTCACTTTACAATAAAGACATCCCACGCGGGGGACGCTGAGGCTGCACTCTAATTTATCGAACCCCCGTTTACAAAAACAAAATAGAATACAAACATCATTATAAATTATCAACAAAACATATACATATAAAATGCCTACATTGCTAAATAATAACATCATAGGAAGCCCTAGTGACCACCTGGCAGAAAGCGTCCAATATTCCCAAGCTGATCCAACAGACCTCATACACAAACAAGGAGTCTTGTCCCGGAAGAGTTTTCAAGAAAAAAGGTAGGTGACTGGTCTAGCGAAGAAGAAGATAGTATAGCAGATTGATAGAACAGAGCAGGACTGAGAAAAAGCAAATGAGAAAGATTGTTGTTTGTAGATTATAGTCACACGACACTTTCGCATATAGGTGACTACTGGACCGATTTATACTGACACCAGCGGGCCAGTTGTTGGTAAAGGGGAAAATAATATGATCACACGTTGACCAATCCGGGATTCGAACCAGCGACCTTTTGGTTACTAGCAAGACGCTCTTACCAAATGAGCTACCCGGCCCCTCTAGGTAAATGAGAAAGACAGCGACAGTGTGAATTTAAAGCACTAAATTTCCAGAAAGTGGGGATACTATTTATACTGAAACCCCCGGCACCCCAACGGGGGTGACAGACAGACAGACATGCACACACATACACACACCCAAACACACACACGCACGCACACACAGATTGAATGCATAAATGAATTAATTAATGTTTTAAGCAGGTCTCGAGATTTGTGTCCAAAAATCGACAATAATTGGAATAAAACAAGAATCCTGCTAGCATTTAAATTACCGCCATCATGAAAAACAAAAAGATTTTCAATCATTATTATGGGCAGCGCGGCATGACATTCGGTCGCGTGTCCATATTAAATATGATACATTATCACATAGATGTATTTCGCATCAAATCTTGCCGGTGCTACCAATTGCGCAGCAACAGTGGAATATACTCATTTAATTGTTTTGGTATTCCAGGTCTTGCCTAAGCAAATTCTACTAAGCATTGTGCAATAAATACAGCCTATATAAGACTGTAAGATGGATGTAACGAATGCGATACAACTACTGCATACCATTACTGATTATGTTTATTCATGTTTTACGAAGAATTTAGTTTTAACTGCTCCTTATAATTCGGTTTGACTGCATGCGTAACTTTGAAATCCATAAATACTTGCATAATAATATGGATTTCTTGTTTTGATTGTATGAGGTCCAGTAGGCAACATAGAATCATCATGTGATGGTATGCTTATTTTTGTTTCGTCCTTTTATATTTTGGGATGGTTTACGAATCCCATTTGTCCCGTTTTCTCAGACTAACCTTAGCTATAAATTCACTCTGGAACATTACTATTTGTTCTTGGCTAAAATGCGTTGAAGGTGTTCTTATTCAGTGTGTTTGCCCAGGGAAGGATATAGTCTGTCATTGTAGCTCTGTTTGGCTAACAATAGGATGCATGCATATTCCACAGGTCATTATGCCTTTCAGGTAGCTTGTTTGGCCTGTTAATAACAGGAATATCCAGGAATAATTCTGTGAAGTGAAATGTGTGTGTTGTGTGCTTTGGAGTAAAGAATGAGATGGATGGCTTCCCGCTACTTGTCCTGCATCTGCGTGACATTCATTTTATTTAAAAATGGCAATCGCATAATGAAGCTCGCGCCCATTATTTTCGTTAATAAATTGTTCTCTGTTAGAGAATATTACGATTTAAATTCTTTAGCCTGAGAGACCTATGAACAACTTCAATACATAATAATTATATAATCGATACTGTTCGTTGTTTTCAGTTCAGTTTGAAAATGACCACTAATCCCGTAGTCTGTCGGGCTGTTGGGGGAGACATAAGAGACACGGACCCGCTGAGATTTTACCAGCGTGGTCCATTTGCCTTTGTTGTCAAGAGGCGTGCCATGTTCAGGGTTTGGCATTCTCTGTCTAGCACTTCCTTTTCGGACCTCTGCGCTTGCTTTTTTCCATTGTTCCTTGCAAAATGGGCTTTGTGAGGGTGCCGTCAGTTTCGAGATGCTGTCACGCATTTTTATCATCTCCCGGATTTAATCTTCTCCTATTATCTCACTGTACAATGAAGATCCCATAATTTCTAGGAGCTTAGCGGCCAAGGGCTGAGTTGACGATAATAATTATATAATCAATATTGGAATTTTTCCTGATCTTTTTTTCAACAATGGCGGGCTGGAAACAACCCGGACCACAACGAGGCTTTAAAATAAGCGGTTTGGGAGTTTACGTTGACTTCAAATGATCCAATCTTCAAGGTAATTTTCTTCTTCTTCTTCTTCTTCTTCTTCTTCTTCTTCTTCTTCTTCTTCTTCTTCTTCTTCTTCTTCTTCTTCTTCTTCTTCTTCTTCTTCTTCTTCTTTGGGACATGACATTGCTAAGGTTGGCGCTGTCGTTTATGAGCACTCTTTGCGGAGCGGCGTTAGTCAAAGCTACCACTGAAGTTGACGCAGCCGTTTCTGGTATGGTGCAATGAAGCAACATTACCATGAGGAAAAAAAATCGACGTTATGAATTGGGTTTCTGGCCTTTGGAGAATTTATTTTAGAAAATCATAAATCATCGCCAGGGCTACGATAGTAAACAAGCCGAGGAGGGGAAATGGATGATGATGATGATGATGATGATGATGATGATGATTATGGTGAGGATGATGAGGATGTTGATGAGGATGTTGATGAGAATGAGGATGACGATTATTATCATGATGTTGAATATGATGATGAGGATGATGATGAGGATGTTGATGAGGATGACGATTATTATCATGATGTTGAATATGATGATGATCATGATGATGAGTATGATGAGTTAGGGATGGCGAGGAAGACCATGCAGGTGCAGGCACATCCCTGGCGTTGCTGAGTGGTTGGAAGGATGACTCCGATATGAGTGTGACTTGAGTGCACAGCTCTTTCAAGATCTTAAGAAACGTGTGCTGTTTATTTGCTTTGATGCACGTAGGCTAGGAATCTGACCTCACCCCCTGCTCTGACCCAGCTGGTACCCGTTTCGCTCTATTTTATTTTCTATGGACGTAAATCGAACGGCATCAAATGTGCTGTAGCACATCAAAGATATTTATTCGCGATACCAAGAAATCCCCTACCATTCTAAGTTCCATTGATCTCAATAATTATTATAATACAATCACACATGATTGATTAACTTTGCCTTGGGTTTCTCGTTCAGGGATCAGGATCAAATCAGCGAGTAATTATCCAACCGATCTGGCTCATTAGACATCGATGTCCAATATTAATCGTCTTTGGATTTTGGGACGGGATAATACACTCGTGTTCCACCAAGCATAGCCTATACCTTTCTGGCTTAGGGGTAATGCGCACGTCGTAATGAGTCTTTTAAAGTGTGAAAGTCAAGAATCCTATATTACTCAGTATTAAGTCTTGAGCTGTGGGTGCGCGAGAGCGTGCGTGTGTGTTTTACGGAATATATTGAAGCTTAATTTCACAACAATTGGTTGTTGATTGCTTCATTTGTATGGACTTTAATCATCTTTCATGACACTTTTTGACTGCAAGTATTAAAAATAATTAATTATAATGTTCTTACTTTCATCATTGCACTACGCAAGATTCATTTTCTTTATTTCAAATAATACGTGTTAAGAAACGTTTCCAATATTGTAAAAAGGTATACCTACTAAATTTTAGACTTAGTTGAGTAGAATTTTTTTTTTTTGGTTACAATACTGGAAACGTTTTTAGGACGCCTTTGTCTGCAGCTGCAATCATACTTTATGTTCTTAATTGTATAACAATGTGTTGCACTACATAATGATGACGGCGACGACCATGATGATGATGATGATGATGATGATGATGATGAGACGTTATTTCTCTATGAAATTTACTTAGAAATTCGCCTTTCGGCTGCACAAACATAGTAAATGTAAAATGTAGAATGTCTTTACAAGATTAACATGTACTCACAAAAATTAAATAGTGCAACACATAAAATATTAAAACAACTACTATCCTACATACTTGCGCTGTACACTCCCGCATTACACCCCTACACACCGCCACAAACCAGCGCCATCACGCACAAACACCAACCACAGGCGTACAACACACGCAACCCATGCACAGACATGATCATCACACGCTAAGCCAAATCACAAAACAGACTGTTTGAAAACTCACGCGCGCGCACACACAAACACTCACACACACACCCACCCACACACACACATACATATCTTCATACACATAAAGTCCACAATGCACAGTTTTCAACACAACAACAAAATACTGTATTAGACACTATATATACTGTATGCTGGATCATACACACATCGGCGTGCCATTTTACACCCACAAAAATCACGCGCGCGCGCCCGCGCTCCCGCACACACACATACACCACACGAATGCAGGTAAGCAAACATTCTGGCTGACTAGCTAAATTTATCAGGACCAAATCAGACCGTTGATCCCTTCTGCAAGAAGGACTGGTATGATGTCAAGGCCCCATCTATTTTTCGCTGTCCGCCAAATTGGCAAAACTGGTGACTCGGTGTTACGTTAGAGACGCGTGCGATGGTAGGTTTAGTGTGAAATGCGCACAATAATAGGTTTGCATGTGTGACGCGCGCTCGTTTTGTTTTGCTAAGCATGCAGTAATAGAGTGTATTTACCTTTGATTTGAGTTTGCATTGTTGTTAGAAGAAGCTTTGTATAACGTTGGTAATTTTAGTTGGTCGATATTATTGGAGAATTCTCTAGATTTGCTTGTTTACTGTCGATAGAAGCTTCGCTATATTTGAGAACATTCTTGGACAGAAAGGAAAATTGTATGACGTAAGTCAGTGATGACGAAGTTTCATTTGATTGGTTGTGGTGCGTCACTCTGGCGTGTTCTAAATTGTTCTGGAGTATGAAGAGACTATATAAGTGCCGCACTGTTTCAAAAGAAGTGTTAGAGAGTGAATCCTCCCCTATACGCTTAATGTGTCCGGGGACGTAAATTTAACTCAAAAAAAAAAAAAAAAAAAAGTGTTGTAAAAGTTGAGAGAGAGAGAGAGAGTGAAAAGGCGATTGTATGCAGTTGTTGATGAACGCTGAATAAAGTTTGAAAACTTCATATTCGACTCTGTGCCTTGTGGCTGATTGAACGGGTTGCGTGGATAAACGAATCTGAGTTACACTCTATCAGGACTTCAGCATTGGGGCTGAATCAATAGAAAAACACCAACATCAAACAAGTGTAACACTCGGACCCTGGGAACAAAAATCGCTTCTTGAAGGCTTAAAGGGGCGTGTCTTTGTTGGCTGACCTCCAAAACGATGAGGTCACATTCCGCAAGTTCAAGCTGATCGCTGTAGATGTTCAGGGCTGCAAAGTCCTGACCCACTTCCACGGCATTGACTTACCCCGTGACAAGTGCTCCATGGTCAAGAATAACGATGATGTTAATGATGATGATGATGATGATGATGATGATGATGATGATGATGATGATGATGACGATGATGATGATGATGATGATGATGATGATGATGATGATGATGATGATGATGATGATGATGACGATGATGATGGAGATTCGTTTATTGATTGACTGTGTCTAATTGTAATGTGTTCGTCTTCATCCATTGTCGGACGATCAGTTTATTTTTTAGCTTTTTATGTAGTTACATGCATTTTTTTAAATAAATGGGTGGTACATAAACATTACCATTAACTGTAGATTTTTATTTTCATCCATACATATTCTATTATGACTGCCGTTACGTTGAATGGACTTCTATTCAGGACATATTCCTCATTTCATATTTTAAAAAGAAACCATGATAATTTCTCAGAAACCTGAGAGGCACTTTTAAGTGCTCTTTTTGATATCACCAAATGTGATGTATAACATCCCATGATTGATATAAATTGCCTTTCAGCTTAGTTTCCACTTTGCGGACCAATAGAGAAATAATACCATCTTTGTATTTTATCTCTCCCCACTCCCCCACCCCCTACCCGCTCCTCCATCTCTCTCCCCCCTCTTTTTTTTCTTCCATACTCTATTGCTGTGCTATAATTATTGGCATTTTAGAAAAGACTTAAGTTTAAATTCACGACTTTATTGTCTGCTGCTAGCTCGTGCATCAAAGGTGCCATTCTTTCTTTTTGGCGGTCAACGTCATTTTGCCGGCGATTCGAGGCATTAGTTTGCCAATAATAGTGCAGCAGGAACATTCTCACCCATAACTACAACAGAGCGCGGTAAAATATGGATTTCATGCAGATCAAGTACCTTTTAGCCTTTTGTTTTAGCACTACAGAAGTTTTAACGCCATTTGTATTTTAGGGTATCAGAAGTGTTAACTCCATTTTAATCTTATACATTAGCGTATTAGAACTTTGTTCGAACAGAAGGACCAAAGCTTACCATTACAGCTAGTCTAGGTGTCATTGAACCATTTTGAAGGGATGAACTGAGCCGATCCGTAATTTAAGCCAAGTTGAGATCGGCAGAGAGAGAGAGAGAGACAGACAGACAGACAGACAGAGACAGAGAGACAGAGACAGAGAGAGAATTGCACTGAATCGGTTTACTTAAAACTGTGCACATATGTATACACAATGCAGTGTTGAGTGTATCTAGCAATTAGAGTGAGTGAGAGCGAGCGTGTGGTGTGTGTGTGTGTGTGTGTGTGTGTATGCGTGTGTTTTGCAAAATGTGGTACCTTCTTTTGTTATTGACGTTGTTATCTGGTATCTATCGGTATTTTTTGCAAATATATTTGACTGCACATTCTCTTTTAAACAGTTAGGTTCAATCACATTAATATTGGCAGCCAGATATTCCCACGCATGCTTGGGTAAGCTGCTAAAGTATTTGTGTTTGTCTTAGTATTTAAACCTCCGTGGTTTCTCTCTGCGCTTACTGGTAATGTCTCTGGTTCGAATCCCGGAATGGCCAACGTGTGACCATATTATTTTCCCCTTACCATCAACTGGTTCGCTGGTGTCAGAATAATGTGACCAGTAGTCGCCTATACGCTCCGATGTCGTGTGACTATGCTCTACAATTTACCTCTGCGCCGTTCACATATAACTATAAGGAAATGATGTGAATAACAGTTTTTTTGTGTGTGTATCAGACCATTCTTGATTGAAAATAGCAATCAGAATTAATTTAGGGTTAAATGCGCGAATAATAGGCTGCACTTGCATAATGGACAGGCTTGTTTTTGACCCTTGTTTATTCCTGAAAATGGATTTCGTCCAGTGTGTAGGTGAACATTTCTTTGAGGTCAAAGTAATTGAAGAGAGATAGCTTTCTAAATATGATAGCTTTATAAATACAGACATCAACGCTTATGGCTAAAATCGCAACCGTTTTGTACTTTCTCCATGGCGAATCTCACCGGAGCGCGTCTGGTTTGTATCCAGTGAAGAGGACAGGCTAGAGTGTTGTGTCTCGAGTTTCACATAAATGTTTTCGTACCTGGATGATCTAGCGCGTAGGTTGGCCTACTTGTTGACCCAGATTTCAGCAATACTCCTGGCGTTATGATCCTAATCCAGCAGATATGGGATCATTTCAATCCATGACTGGGCAATGCCTTGATGGAAAACGATTTTGCACCAGGCTTTGTTTAATTATGTAGTTGCGTCTACTTGACTGCCAGTGTTCTCCTGCGAGTTTTATACCACTGTGGTTTGAGCTGTAAGTCTGTGTTTGAAAGATACTGCATGTAATGTAGGCCTACCTCATATGAGTATTTTGATTGAACAATTCCATTGCGTGATTGCGCTTTAAAGCTTTTGTATGCGTGGCCTGTTGCAGCTCGCTTGCTGCGTTTTAATAGCGATCTCCCTGCCTTTGCGCCATAAGCAAAATTATATGAATGATGAAGATGTTTTTGCTGTGTATGTGAGCGTGCGTGTATTTTGTATATGTATTTTGTATATTGTATTTTGTATGTATTTTGTATGTATTTTGTATATTGTATTTTGTATATGTGAGCGTGCGTGTATTTTAAAAACAGTTCGCCACATTTTGAGTCTGATTTCGGAGAAAAGCGCGTTAAAATTATTATTATTATTATTATTATTATTATTATTATTATTATTATTATTATTATTATTATTATTATTATCATCATCATCATCATTATTATTATCCTATCCTGTCCCGTAACCCGGAGGTCGTAGGGGCACCACAGATGGTCGTTTAACCAGCATACTCCATCTTTCTCTGTCCTCAGCAGCCCTGATGACATATTATTATTATTATTATTATTATTATTATTATTATTATTATTATTATTATTATTATTATTATTATTATTATTATTTTATATTATTATTTTGTATTATTATTATTATTATTATTATTGTTGTTTTTGTTGTTGTTATTGTCTGTTTGTCATAGGATTCATAATAACTAATTTGTGACGCACAGCAGATAAAGAGTAACAGAGGTGAAATAAACAGTGATATTACATTGGCGTTTTTGATATGATCGTAATCCTGTCTTTCAACATGCACCGTGCAAAAAAAAATTTACTTATCGAGGTGCCTAATTTAAAATTATAGTCGACTATAGCAAAGTTCTGCACCATAAAAGATTTACAAGAGACTGAGGTAACGAAAACAGCAATTACCTTCTTTCGCGTTGTCGTGTTTTATTCTTCCGCTACTGAATAAAGGTGTGCAATTAGGGGACAATGGTTCTGCAAATAAAAGACATTGTGCAAAACCATGCATGTTGCTAACGGTAACACATAAATGTCATTGATTAAATCTGTTCGATCATCTTACCATCTCCCCTTGTCTAGAATGGTTAACATGACAAGGCACTGATTCGGCTGCACGCTCCTGATTCCAGGAGCTATGCTACGAGAAAGATCCAACCCTGGGCCGTGGAACGGCTCGAACCATCGCAGAATTCGGTGAACTCTTATTTCCAGCAACTCTCCCTCGCACAGGCATCTGCTTAAGTGGGCGAAGGCTTCACCAACGAGCCGGTCGAATTTGGAGCACAACAGATGCCCTCACTCCTCCCATCTGTGATTGAAATCTGACACTTAGAAGTGGGGAGGATTGTTTCGTAAAGAAGCGAAGGAAAAATCGAGATGGACATCGCCCACTCAAGGCTGAATGAATGAAAGGGCAAGTCCTTATAGCAACTCTTTCCTGCAAAAAACCACAAGCTTATATTAGAACACCTTTTGCGATAACATGTTTAGACAGCGCGGTGTCGCTAATCTTTCGGACGAGAGTATAAACACAGGTTTAGTCCGTGCACGCTACATGCATTCTGTCGCGGCGCACGCACGTTAGAGTTCATGACGTTCATGGTCTAGACGGTAGAGCTGGGTACCGTGGGTCAAAGTCGTACCGGTATTACCGCGGTATTTTTTTTTAGGTCCTATCGGTATTTCGTACCGGTATACCGCGATTTTAAGTGTTACAATCAAATGGGATATGGCACTGACAGTAGTGACCGATGCAAAAGAAAGATTGTCACACACTTCAAAACAGTTTCAAAGAACCACATTTCCATAGAAACTGAAGCTTTATTATTGCTTGAACGCCTTCAAAACAAATTATGCTAAATCACTGTTTAGAACATCAGCAAACTTTAAACCACAAAATCAAAATAAAACAAAAACATTAAACGGGAAAAGTGTTTAAGAGCTTTAAGAGTTCAGAAGGATTGGCGACTGGTACCATGCTCAAACACGTGGATAAGCTGCTGTTCTTATAAGTTCTTCAAGAACAACTGCCTATCCAAGTGTTTGGGCTTTAGACTCGCTATCTAAGCGGACAAGATGTGACCCACTGTCGCGTTATGTGTTGTCGAGATTTCCCAGTAAACCGGACCTTGGACCTTGGTATACCGTACCGTCGCGTTTCAGAACCTGAATACAGTTACGTACCGGTAAAACCACCCAGCCCTACTAGACGGATGAGTGCCCAATTGAAATACACGTCCTGCAAGCTCTCCGTCTTAATCCCCCGTCTGCTGGGTGCCGTAGCTTTGCGGTTCCCGCGCTTTCGCAGAAAGGTCAACTGGATTTTTCGCTCGCTTGGGTGATAAGAATTATCCAAGGTGTTTGCCCTTACCTTGACTTAGTCTGATACAAATTAGTGTTTTAGTAGTATTAGAAACTGTTTCAAAGATTATGAGAGGAAAGACAGAGCAAATAATGGTATGTCTTTGTAATTAATTGTAATTATAAACATCCAGTAAGTTTTCTGAAGGAATGAATTCCCTGAATATACAATAGAACCGAAGTTCGATCTTAGTTTTATCTACAGGGATGGTTGTCTGAGCTCACTTTGTTCGTTTACACGTCAGCGGGGAATTGAAATGTCCGACTGACAGCAATTATTTCATCCTGTCTCAACAAAGACGGGATTTCCTCTACAGACAAAAGCAAGAGACGCTTTGTTTCGTTGATTTTATCTTGTGCTTTTTTTTGTCAGTAAATGTGTTTTGCTGTGACGGTCTGCTTCATGACTATGATGATGATGATGATGATGATGATGATGATGATGATGATGATGATGATGATGATGATGATGATGATGATGATGATGATGATGACTTGTAAGCCGCTTAGCCCACGAAGATTAGTTCAGTTCTTCAGTTTTGTTTATAGATCACCAACGTGCACTTTGAGTGCAGGAGTGCAGGTAAGAGATAGGAATTGAGGTTATTTTGCCTATTTGATGCCTGTTTAGATTTAATTCGTTTAGGTCGACGCTTATGAGGCGCCATTTGTAAATTAAATCATTATTGTCATTATATGTATAGAACATACATTTTACCTGTATAAAAGATATTGTATACTTATAAAATGAATTCTATGTCTATAAAATACATTCAATAGCATTGCAATACAAAACTTTTTATAGCTAAAAACAACATTTTTATAACTACAGACTACATTTTACAATATACATGAGAAATCATACGCGATCATCACGCCGTTTGGAAATATTATTCCGAAAAACTATTTTATCTCTAAACTCTTCATTTTATCTCTAAACACTGCATTTTATACATAAACAATTCATTTTATAGGTAAACAATTCATTTTATAACAACAAAGAGCTTTTATATCTATAAAATAAATGTTATAATATATACAATGCATTTTACCTGTAGAATGCATTCAGAGCATTATTTTACATTCGGCGCATGACATTAATTTTATACTGACTTTCGAATTGCTGATCCCAGGGAAGCAACTCCATCCTCGTGTAGACTACTTGTAAACTTCTAAGCGACTCAACATGGTAAAGACCATTAAAGTCTACTACAAAAAATGGCAAGGACCATACTAGTGTACTATATAAATTGGCGAGGACCATACTAGTGAAATGCTGATAAAACATCAGCGACATCATTGTCAGTCTCGACTGTTCCAATTATTTTTTGGTCGTCTTGAAAAACTATCGATAAGCACGAAGGCAAACCAGCTTCCGTCGTAACTGTTACCTTGGAGATTGTTGACATCGCGGGAAGTCGATATAGGCCTAGCGGGAATTCTCTACACGCGCCGTAGCTATCTAAATTTAGCTTATGCAACGTCACTTCCACATGAAAAGGCGAGAGCCCAGCGCATACGTGCAGGAGGTGGGGCCTTTTTTCGTTGAATTGGTTGAATGTACCAATTAACCAATCGCCCCCAATACGCTTAATGAGTCCGGGGACGTAAATTTTAATTATTAAAAAAAAAAAACGAAAAAAAAACGTCAGCCATCTTTGCGCACCGCATAGCAACTTTGGGTCGCTTAGAACGTTACAAAATAAAAATAATCGAAGGGAGAGAAGCAGTTATACAATGAGAAAGTTAGTATAAAATTATTGTAAGGCGCCGACTGGAAAATAATTGTCGCGAATGCATTCTACAGGTACAATTCATTGTACGTGTTATAAAATGTATTCTATAGATATAAGTGCCCGTTGTTGCTATAAAATGAAGTGTTTACAGATAAAAGGACGTTTTATAGATCGTTTTTGCTATACAATGACTTGTTTATAGATACAATGACTTGTTTATAGGTAAAATGAATTGGTTACTTATAAAATGTTTTGTTTATAGATAAAAGGAATTGGTTACTTATAAAATGTTTTGTTTATAAATAAAATAGTTTCTTTGTGTTTAATATTTACAAATGGCGTGACGATTCGTGTATGATCTCTTGTATATCGTAAAATGTAGTCTGTAGCTATAAAAATGTTGCTTTATAGCTATAAAAAGTGTTGTATTGCTATAGAATGTATTTTATTGGTATATAATTCATTTTATAATTATACCAGATCTTTTATACAGGTAAAATGTATGTTCTATATATATAATGACAATAACCATTTAATTTACAAATGGCGCTTCATAGACGCTCCATTACAAAAATAAAGTTGGAGGAGTGGATAAGGAGAGACGAAAAAAAGAAGAGAAGGACGAAGCACTTGCACCAATGCTCTTTTGAATTATATCAAAGGCCTTCACCTATCCTGTCCCGTAACCCGGAGGTCGTAGGGGCGCCACAGATGATCGTTTAACCAGCATACTCCATCTTTCTCTGTCCTCAGCAGCCCTGATGGCTTCGCTCAGTGTCAAACCAGTCCATTCTCGAATGTTGTCCTCCCACCTCTTTTTCGGTCTCCCTCTTCTTCTACCTCCTTGCACTGTGCCTTGCAGAGTGGTCTTTGCAAGGCCTGATGATGTGGTGACGTGGCCATACCATCGGAGTTTCCGTTTCTTCACCTACGTTTGCAATTATTTTTAATGACGATATGAAAGAGAAAATAAAAGCAAAGAAAGGAAGAACGAAAGACAGACAGGACAATGAAAGAAAGACAGGAAGGAACAAAAAGACATTATTCCTTTAGTTTCTAATGAGGATGAGAGAGAGAGTGAGAGAGAGAGAAAGAGAGAGATAAGGGTGAAGTGGTAGAGAAATTGTGTGGGTGTGCGTGCATGGGTGTGCGTGTGTGTGTGCGTGCGCGCGAGAGAGACATATATGCGCAGAACGGCGTAAGTTGGGTGTATATTCTGTTATGTGCTTTAAAAAAAAAGTAATTGCTTTTAACGTGTAATTTTTAAATTTATTTGTTTACTATGAGCGATGGTCTAAATTCCTTGATGAATTAACTAAGATGTGTTGAACTGAATTGAATAGAAACAAAAGGAACCAAAGAAAGACACGGAGAGAAAGCTGTTTTAAAGAGTATTTCACCATACCGCCACTAACCCTACACTCATCCTTTTTTGTTCTCTCACCTCGAGCGTTCAGTTGTTCCTTATGAGGATAAAAGAACGGAAAGGCAACTAGTATAAGACAATTAAAGAAACAATAGAAACAAACTAAGAAACCAAGAAACATACAAACATACAAATATACAAATAAACAAAGAAAGAGAACAAAGCAGTACAATTACAATTTTAAAGTGAGCTTGCTTGAAGTAAAGATTGCAATCTTCCTCTATAGCAGAGGCTGTTGTTTTAGCCGCCTTTGAAAATCTTTTAAAGAGCTCAAGTCCCAAGGGATTGTAAGCCTACTTATTTCTTTCGTAACAATGAGTTCACTTGAAAATCTGCATTGTTGTCCTATGAAAACAAAAATTACATAGTTGGCGACTAAAGGTGTATGCAGAACACAAGGAATAAAGGGATGGGGCTGGAGTGTATTGATAACCTATCCTATCCTATCCTATCCTATCCTATCCTATCCTATTCTACCCTATCCTGTCCTATCCCGTAACTCTGAGGTCGTTGGGGGACCACAGATGATCGTTTAACTAGCATACTCCATCTTTCTCTGTCCTCAGCAACCCTCATGGCTTCGCTCAGTGTCAAGCCAGTCCATTCTCCAATGTTGTCCTCCCACCTCTTTTTCGGTCTCCCTCTTCTTCTACCTCCTTGCACTGTGCCTTGCAGGATGGTCTTTGCAAGGCCTGATGCACTGGTGACGTGGCCATACCGTCGGAGTTTCCGTTTCTTCACCACTGTGAGCAGGTCATCGTGTTGTCCAATGGCTGGTGTGATGGTCTGTCGGACGTCGTCGTTGGTGATGTGCTGGTTATAGGAAATGCCCAGAAGTCTTCTGTAGCACCTCATCTCCATGCTTTGTATTCTTCGTTGTAGATCTGCTGTGAAGATCCATGTTTCGCAAGCGCATAGGAAGATGGAGATGACAATGGAGCGCAGCAGCCTTACCTTGTTATTGATAACATCTTGGATAAAAAAAAATTCATATGAGATGCTGTCCTCCGTACATAACTAAACATATTTAGTCGGCATGCTGTGCGCAAAGCGATCGCTAAACTTGGAACTTCGGGCTTCTCTTCCTTGTTATGTAAACAAACAGCTGTTTCATCCTATACATTTTCTTGCTGTTCTATTGTTAGAAATTAACCTTGATGGTTTTAAAAGCCACATAAACGAATGGATCGATTTATATGAAATCCGCAATTTTGAAAGAGTTTTGTCTGGTTGGTTTGCATTTGTGGGTTTTGTCCTCCAGTGGGGCAAAACTCACAGTGTATTTGAAAAGGATATTTGACGCTGAAATGTATGACAGTTATTTTTTTAAAGTTTATTGCACCTAACCTCTATTCTCATCCTCACTAAAGATATGAAATTTTAAAAAAATTAAAAAAATATAGAAAAAATGTGTCTGAGCGTGTGAAATCAAACTTAAGGTTCAAATTTCCGCTAAATATCTTGCATGTTGTTTTTTCTGGCATTGAAAAGCTCATAATGTATTAAGAAACTGGATCTCTGATACCTTGTTTTCTCGCCCTGTATAGATCATGAAACAAAAAGGAAATTTAGAAATTAAAAAAGAACAAGGAAAACAAAAGTTAACCCGTGCATGTGAAATGAAACTTCCAGACTCAAAAACTTTAGCTGCAATCTTGGGTGTTGGTTATCCGAATGTGATCAAAAGCTTTCATTTAATGAAGGAGCTGGGGCTGGAAAATGGCTGGTTTCTGATGCTAAAAATACCAAGTAAGACATTTTAAAAAAAAAACTACTACAGCATGCACGATCACATGAATTTAATACTATAATGACACTGTTCCTTGTATTCCTTAATGAACTTTTTCGTCTACAAGCCAAGGGAAATAACCTAGTCATTGTCCTCGGCTTCATTAGTATATGTACAGAAGGAGTTGCCCGTCTTATTGTTCTACCGTCATTGGTATAAGTACTTTGAAGTGACCTTGACCCTAAAATATGAGAGATATAAAATCCAAACACGTTTTATTTGGAGATGATATATTGGTCTTTAATATGTGTTCCGTTTATGCATTGATCTTGAAGGTCAGAGTCATTTTATTCCTTGCAAAAACATAAAAAATAGGTCATTGTGGATATTTATTTAACCTATAGTATACAACATTCGATTATTTGATCAGACATTCAAGAAAGATCACGTGAGTGTCAAGGCATTCGATTGTTTGATCAGACATGCGAGAGAGATCACCTGAGGGTCAAGGTCATCTTATGGTCAAGGTCACTGAATGTCAAGGTCATCCCAAGGCCATCCCATGGGTGTACTGGGAGCAGGAGGTTAATAACATCTCAAGGTCAAGAGCATAAAAAGATCAAAATAGGTATGGTATTACTTTGTTATTTTGTTATTGGTGTCCCCTATACGCTTCATGTGTCCGGGCACGTTAATCTACCGACTAACTTACTTTGCATGTTAATGCCATCATTTTAGTTTGATTTTTTGTTTCTGGGCACTAATTTTCATATTAAATATCGCGTGTTCCGTAAGGAGCTAGTTGGCGCCTCGGGCGGCGTGAGTTAGATCCTGTGTCGGCCAGCGCCTTGAGTCGCCAAGTACGGTGAAATATGTGCGCTATACAAATCCTCAATAATAATAAAAAAAATAAAAAAATAAGGAGCATGTGAGTCGCATGGGCATTGCCTTTATAGTTTTCTGCAGCTGCTATATTATTATAATCCTCCTGTCTCTGTTACTTGCCGTCTCTCTCTCTCTCTCTCTCTCTCTCTCTCTCTCTCTCTCTCTCTCTCTCTCTCTCTCTTTCTCTTGCTCTCTCTCTCTCTCTCTCTCTCTCTCTCTCTCTCTCTCTCTCTCTCTTTCTTTCTTTCTTTCCTCTTGTCCTTTTCTTTCTTCTTCTTCTTCTCCTTCATCTTCCCTTTTTCTCTTCATCATTTTCTTCTGCTGCTAAAATACCATTATAACCTGTATGTCCCTGTCTCTCTCTGCTTCTGTCTCTCTTTTTGTCTCTCTCTCTCTCTCTCTCTCTCTCTCTCTGTCTCTGTCTCTCTCTCTCTCTCTCTCTCTCTCTCTCTCTCTCAATATCTCTCTCTCAATCTCTCTCTCTCGCAGTCTTCTCCTGCTATTTCTTTCTATGCTAATCTCCACTCACTTGTACCCCTTGCTTTCAGACGCCCTTCGTATGTGCTTATGTTGTTGCAGAGAAGTGCATTTCCGCACTCAAGTCTAAGAACAATGACGCCGCAGCACAGACAAAAGGTTAGCTGTAGCCGTTTTCTCTCCACCTCTCCTCCTGTTTACTGAGTTTCGTTTGATGAGGGAGTCTCAGACCGTTGGCTCTCCAGACCTCTGCCATGTTTCTTTTGATGACGAGTCAAGAGGATAGCACAGACACTTTACGTGGATATTCTGGCAACTCTTGTGGAGAAATAATACTCTCAAGGCCTGATCTAAAAACAGGAGCGACGCGAGGAGCACATCCTATTTGTTCAATCAAAGTGGAGGTAATCCACACGAATCAACAGCGTCTGCGATTAGGCGATCTCTTTACTCAAACTTGACTCAAGTCCAGTGTGGTAGAAAGAATATCATCTCTCGTAAAATATTACCATAGCGACGTGGCATGTTTTCACAGGGTCTCGATCCAATAGGCTGATAAAATCCATACGAATCAATAACATTGGACGATTAAATTTTTTTTTAACCGAGTCCGATGTTATAGCAAAAGCGTATCTCGGAAAATATTGTCACGGCGAACAGGCAATGTTATTCTTGTCGAGCACATAAATCAGTAACTTGTAACTCTTCCATTTTGTAAATGGTGTCCAATTCCATGCATGCAGATAGATATCTTACATATTGCTCCCACCTATAACCATCTGACGATTTATAATTATTGTTTTATCTCGTAAGGATGATATACAAGGAGCTTTATTTTTCCGATCCCGGATAGACTAAATTCTGACATTTCCTGCTAACACAAATTGTAGTCTCCCTTGGTGATGTGTACATGCACTGCACATATTAGTTGTTTATGTAACTGCATTAAAAAACAAAATAATATGCATACGCATACTGTTTTATTCATTCTTTCTCCAGAGCATCTTCACGTGACCAGATTTCATAGCGGGTAGATGTTCCGTACGACACAACTTTGTCTATACGTTCGTGCTAAAAGGAACTAAGTCTACTTGTAGCTTTGTCGTTGGGAAACCTGTGACTTTTCAATCTCCTACCAGACCTGACAGAGGTAACGGCGAAAACAGATCTGCAAACCTTTAATTGGGGTCCAAGTGTAAAGAACAACAGAAGAGAGTGCTTCCAATGGATTCAAGTGCCTGGAGTTGATAAAATACGTTTATTTCGGATATAATGCTTGTTGTCTCACACTACACCCACACCCACACCCCATCCCGTACCCTACCCACCCACCCACCCAAAAAAACCCACGAAATACCGCTTTGAGCCACAATGGCGTACATTCTATATTATTAAAACGGTATTAACCCGATACAAATAAGAGCCCCATTTTAGCGAATTTAAATCTGTTTACAGAACATTTGAATCTTGTCTTTGGTGTTTTGCCTCTTGTGCCGGATTAACATAAGTTTTGAAGTTCTAATCAACAAACCATTAATCGCCTCATTATTCATCAATAATATAAGTTTCAGTCAAAAGAACGTACTTTTGCTTGTACAGAAAAGAAGTTAGTTTCTAATGAATTACTGGAAAGGTAGGTAACATGATTTGCGAAGAAGACTTCTTCATCAACGTCGTCAGTAATACGATTTTGGAATTATGATGAAAAAAACTTCATTGCACCATTACGAACCTGCAGTTTTTCAGTTGAAATGTCAATCAATCTTCTCTTTTAAAAGAAAAGTAACACAGTGCAAACTTTTGATAACAAAAGCTAAATGCCGATTGATTTCGGGAGAGGAGGAAGGTGAAAGGATTTACGGTAAAATTAATAGGCAACAACGCAGCAAGCAAACGTCTATTAAACCATTACTGCCATTAGCCATTAAAACTAAAACGCTTTCTATTAGAGGATTTAAAACAAATTAATTTAACTTATTCGCCAACTGCGCGGGCAAAATTTGGGCTGCGGTCTCAGCGAAAGTGCTGCTGGCTAAGCAGCGCCATCCAGGACAAGAGGGCCGAGACAAGACCTATTGTGCATGCTGGATGTATTGATGTTTCTGGAACTCACCCGTCTATAGCATGAGCATCGGGGTCTTCAGAGCTCATGTGATGGAATTTTTTAGCATTTCCAGAGTAGACCTCGCTTTATACTCTGATTCGAATGAGCGATTGCGTGTGATCTGATAAGCCTCGTACTTAAGTTAATTATTCAACCCCTTGTGAGAATCGAACTCACGCCCTTCATAATTTAGTTTGGCTATACTTCGGCATTGGAGACCAGCGTACTATCCCAACCGCAAACAGGCCACCCAAGGAGGTTCTGTTTCCAGTTAGGTATCTAAACAAAAACCAAAGGTTATAACTACATGTAGGAAGTCGATGTTTTAAAGGTTATGTCTTAAACACCCTACTTAAAAACGAATGGTTATAATGTAAACATAACATTAAGTTTGAATACGTGAGACATATGTGACCCTGAAATGAAAGGTGATCTGAATTTGTAATTATAAAAATTACTATACTTATACTCATTATTATTTTTTAAATTATTATTGAGAATTTTTATAGCGCTCTTATCTCGCCGTAATTGACCAGACTTTAGGCGCTAGCCGATACAGGATCTAACTCAAACCGCCCGAGATGCCCACTCGCAGCCTTTGGGCGCATGACAACTGAGCACTATCCTGACCAGCCAGGGATGGGGGAGAAGGACCAAGTGCATGCTGGGTGTGTTATTGTTACCGGCACTCACCCGTCTAGGACATGAGCGTCAGGATCTTTAAAGTCCGTTATGATGGAATGTATGCGGCACACAGACTAGACCTCGGTTTATACTCTCATCCCAACCCAAACCCACACTCCCACCTCCCTCTTCGTTCACAGTTCTTCTTCAGTTTATAACGGTCTACTTTTTATCATTAGTTTTAACGAATACTTCTTTCTTCTTTGAAGAGCATGTGAATATTTTAAAATCCATCAGCTATAAATTCTATTGTACTGATATTAAGGATTAATGAGATGAGGGAGAAATAAGTCCAGATCTGTGTGGTTCCTTTGAGATTTTCTATGCTTTAATTTGCTTTGCTGTTCTTTCTACCACACAAGTTGTTTACTATTGGTGCAGAGTTGTTTTTTTAAAGCCCTCTTGAAGGGGTGCTGCTTATTAGGGAAAGGAAAGAAAACACGAGATTCTGTAACCAGATCTTTCATAAACACCCATTGCTTTTGCGGGGCAATTCCATTCCGATCTAGAGCTGCGTTTTCGGACGAAAGAAAAAGATGTAGAAGAAGAAGAAGAAGAAGAAGAAGAAGAAGAAGAAGAAGAAGAAGAAGAAGAAGAAGAAGAAGAAGAAGAAGAAGAAGAAGAAGAAAAAAAGAAAGAAAGAAAGAAAGAAAGAAAGAAAAAGAAGAAGGAGAAAAAAAAGGAAGAAAAAGAAGAAGAGGAGGAGGAGGAGGAGGAAAAGAAAGAGGAGAAGAAGAAGAGGAGGAGGAGAGTGAGAAGAAGAAGAAGAAGAAGAAGAAGAAGAACAAGAGGAGGAGGAAAAGAAAGTGAAGAAGAAGAAGAAGAAGAAGAAGAAGAAGAAGAAGAAGAAGAAGAAGAAGAAGAAGAAGAAGAAGAAGAGGCGGAGGAGGAGGAGGAGGAGGAAAAGAAAGTGAAAAAGAAGACGAAGAAGAAGAAGAACTGAGACTTATTCGTCTATGAAATGTCTTACAGCTAGTCCTTAATAAAATTGTAAAATAACAGAAATCAAAAATTCAGAACAAAATAAATAACATACAATTGATTTGAAACTAACACAAACCTTAACAATGGTAAGAATAAAAAAAAAATACTAAAAAAATTAATGTACCGAAATACATATACTCCCTCCCTCCATCCCCCTCCAATACCCCTTCCCTACTACTACTCTCCTGAGAGAAAGAGAGAGAGAGAGAGATAAGATAAGATAAGATAACAATTTTATTTAACAAGGGTAAAAGATTAAGCACTGGGTGTGCTTTTTTTACATCCTGCCCTTGGGGCTTGTAACAATAGCAATTAGTATAACAAAATAACTTCATAACAATAATATCAAAATGTAACAATATAATCAAAATATGCGCACGTGCGCATCCACTCCTCTCTTCCGTTCCACACACACACAAACATACACACAACTTATGTAAAACAATGTAATGAAAGTTATGAAAGTAAGAACTCTTGCAAATTAGCTAATTATCTAATTTTAACGTGCTGTAAAAGATGGTGTCTTAAGGATGTGTATTTAGTGACTGCACTGCGGAGAACTTCTGGAAAGTTATTCCATAAAGTGGAGCCTGAATATGACAGACTGGTTTTAAAAAGATCAATTCTTGGAAATGGGATATTTAGTTTGGTAGAAAATCTGGCAGTTTTCCTAGAAAAAAGAGAAGAAAGATAGGAGGGTGTTTTACCAGAAAGGATCTTGTGCATGAACATTCCTTTATTAAATTTTAATCTGTTGGCAAGAGGTAGTATGTTGATCTGTTTGTAATCATTCAGAGAGATTTTGTTTTTAAGAATAACCATTTTAATTGCACGTTTGTGAATCCGAAATAAAGGCTTCATGGCATTGCTACTAGCAGAATCCCAAATAGTTGAAGAATAATCAATAAATGGTTGAATATGTCCCAAATAGAATAGTTTACGAGACTGCAGATTTAAGTAATGTTTAATCCTTGATAATTGATAAGTCCTTCTGGAAATAGATCTACTAATATTTAAAATATGTTGCAACCAAGACAAATTATTGTCGAATGTTACGCCAAGAAGTTTATGGCACTGAACTTCTTCAACTGTTTTGTTGCAAAGTTTTAAGGGAGGGAGTTTCATAGAAGAACTTTGCCTTTTTTGTCTAGTTGTAATTAGCATGGATTTAGTTTTGTCTGGATTAAGCGTCATGTGATTGAATTCAGCCCATTCCTGTAGTTCATTTAAAAAACAAATATTTTTATTCAAGGAAAAAAAAGCATATAATTTCAAACAATGATTTACAGGATAGGCAACAAGCAAGCTTATATAAGCCCACCCTGTATGACAAATTCGACATAATAATTAAGTGACAGGCAACTGATAGTTGCATATAAATAAAGAAGAATACAACAAGTGCAATTCTAAAAAAATAAAAATAATAATATAATAAATTAATTAAAGATAATAAGGTTTAGTAAATAATTACACGGACATACACGCACACACATATATAAATAAATAAGTAACTAAAAGAAACAAATAAAAACAATGAATCAAATAATTAGCTAGAAATCAAATGCGTATATTAATAAGAAATTGACACTTTTAAACCAATAATTGAAAAAGGAGACGTGTGTTTGTGTTGTGTGTTTGTGTGTGTGTGTGTGTGTGTGTGAGAGAGAGAGAGAGAGAGAGAGAGAGAGAGAGAGAGATGGTTTGAGCTGAACACCGGGACGTTTGTGCGGTGAAGCGGAGAATTTCACTTAACGAAAACGCTTTGACTGTTTGATAAACTCTTGAGTGGTACTGAAAAGAAGTTGATTGTCAGATAGAGAAAAGGTTTGGTTTCGGTGCAGTAAGTTATTTAACGTTACTTGTTCTTGCTTGAGGGTAGTGATAGTAGTTATTCTGATGTTAGTATAGAGGGGACAGTGAAAGAGGAAATGTTCGACAGTTTCATTTGGAAAACCACATGAGCATGAGGGGTTGTTAGTTAAATGCCGAGTGAACAGATCGTGATTGAGATCACTCATATTTCTTCTGAGTCGACAGTGTATTATTTGGTCTTGCCTTTTTCCAATGTAAAAATGCGGAGGATTGCAAGGGTCGTCATTGTAGTTCATTTGCCCCTATTTGTAAAGAGGAGCCTAAATTACGTAGTTCTGTATCCTTGGAGTGTAATGTGGTGTCATCAGCAAAGAGTTCACAAGAAGTAGATATATAAAGGGGAAGATCATTTATATAGACAGAAAATAATAAAGGCCCTAAAATCGATCCTTGAGGTACTCCAGTAGTAACAGCCTGAAACTGTGATTTTTTATTATTAATGAAAACGCACTGCTCTCTGTCAGAAATGAAAGATTTTAGGAGATCAAGCGGTTTAAAGCTAATGCCATATAATTGTAATTTGCGTAATAGGAGGTCATGGTCAATTAAATCAAAAGCTTTTGCGAAGTCAACGAATAATGCTCCGGAAAATGTGTGCTCATTAATATTATTAAGCCATTGCTCTATCATAGATGTAAGACCTGTATGACAAGAATGCTTAGCCCTGAAGCCAGATTGATTTTGATGGAACAAGTTGTTTTTTGTGAAGTGGTCTAGAATATGGTTGTTAATATGTTTTTCAAGCGGTTTAGATATGATAGAAAGAATTGAAATGGGTCTATAATTTGATGGGTCAGAACTATCACCAGACTTAAAAATCGGAATAACTTTAGCTTGTTTAAACATGATAGGTGTTACGTTGAAACGTGAACGAAAGTATGTCGGAAGCGCGCACGATAGATCTAATCGTTTCGTTTTGCAAAGTATTCAATAATGGTGTTTATTTACCTTTGATTTGAGTTTGCATTGTTGTTAGGAGAGGCTTTGTATAACGTTGATAATTTGCGTTAGTCGATATTATTTGAGAATCTTCTGGATATGCGTGTTTACTCTTGATAGAAATTTCCGGATGGATATCGAAGGTCGTGAATGTTCCCGGAAGTAGAGAAAATGTGAATGACGTAAGTCAGTGATGACGATCTTTAGTTCGATTGGTGGCAGTGCGTCATTTCTACCACGTACCAAATCGTTCCAGAAAAGAGAGAGGTTATTTAATCGTGAGCCGAGTCGCTGTTGAGAGAGTAAAGTTGTTGATAGTGATTTGGAAAGTTGCTGTGAAAGTTGTTGAGTTGAATTGAGAATTGTATGCAGTTGTTGGTGTGTGCTGAATAAAAGTGGAAAACTTCATACGCCGACTTTGTGACTTGTATGCTGATTGAGCAGGCTGTGTGAATAACGAATCTGAGTTACACAACTATCAGGAATTCAAGCATCGGGGCTGAATCAGATACTGATAGAAAATACCAACATCAAACTGAGTGTAACATTTTGGGGGTCAAGCCGCGATTCACGCCATAGCCAAGGGTTCAACTGCTACAACAAGCGAGTCAACGTTACGAGAGGCAGTCATCGAGGGTAGCCGCCAACGAGTTGCGTCGAGAGGGGCCAACATACTGGGACTACATCCGATAGATTCGGGTTGACTGCAAGGGCGTGTAGTCGCCGAAGAGTTGCTTCGTGAGCGAACAACTGAGCGGGACTACGTGGCTGCCGCAGGACTACGTCGAGGGACAGTCTCGGAGCTACATCGCCAGTGTTACAGAGAGCGGCGAGCGGACGTCGCGTCTACTTCAGCACAGGAGCGTATACATCAACACCAGCGTGGTGCAGTGTCGCATACGACGAGGACAGCGGGGCCTGCGTCAGCGAAGGCGACTAGTGACAAGCATCAGCGCTACTGCAGAAAGCGTGCTGTTCTAGAACAGTCTAGAAAGGTACAGCACAGTCAAGAACTTTCCAGAAAAAAAGAACTCTACAGTCAAGAACTTTCTAGAAAAAGAACTTTCCAGAAAAGAACCTTCTAGAAAAGAACTTTCCAGAAGCATCAAGATGGCTGACTTCTGGCAGAAAGGGGTTGAACTGAATCTAAAAGGCAAGCAGCTGACGGAGTACGTCAAGTCTCAGGAGAGAATACGAGAAAGAGAATTGGAAGAGAAGCGTCTAGAAAAAGAAATAGAACTAGAACAGAAGCGTCTAGAAATTGAACAGCAGCGGCAAGAAAAAGAAGAGCAACGACGTCGTGAAGAAAGAGAAATAGAGGAGCAGCGACGTCGTGAAGACAGAGAATTTGAACTGAAGCGTCTGGAAATTGAACAGCAGCAGCAAGAAAGAGATCGTCAGTACCAGCTAGAGTTGGCGCGTATCCAGAACAATCAGCATGCGCCACAAGTCACCAACGACCATACGGCTCCAAAATTGCCAGCTTTCGTCGACGGGAAGGACCAGATCGACAGCTATCTGGCGAGATTCGAAAGGTTCGCCGAAAGCTCCAATTGGCAACCTCGAGACTGGGCGATTCGACTGAGTGCACTTCTGACGGGGCAAGCTCTCGAAGTTTACACCAGACTGTCGAACGATGACGCCAAAAACTACGACGTCTTGAAAGAGGCCCTGTTGCAGTGCTACAACTTTACAGAGAAGGGCTACCGTAAACGCTTCCGTGAATGCCGGCCTAAGTCAGACGAGACGCCAAAGCAGTTTGTGGAGCGCCTGTCGTCATACCTACACAAGTGGGTGGAGTTATCAGGCGAAATGAAGTCTTACGACAGTCTCCATGACCTGATTGTGAAAGAACAATTTCTCAATGCCTGTCACAAGGACCTAGCGACCCACTTAGAAGAACAAAAGCTGCAGACGCTTAAAGATGTGACTGAGGCTGCTGAAAGATATCTTATCGCTCATGGGAAAACGTTGGGGCCACCCAGCGCGACGAAACATTTTCAGAAGACTGGAAACCATGTGAACCAGATCCAGGGAAGCCAGACGAGCCAGAGACACACGGACTCCACGCCTCCTCCCAGGGAAGGGCATTCAAGAGGCTGTTTCACTTGCAACGCTACAGACCACAGAGCGGCTAACTGTCCTCAAAACAAAAGTAGCGGACAGCGGAGCAGTACGGACAATGCAGCGGCGGGCAACCGACAGAGACGTTTCTCCAATCTACGGCAAACCAGTAGATCTGACCATCAAGTGTGCGGCGGGAGCGTCATTCTTCCGAGTGAGACTGAGCGCGCAGCTACTCCCGCGGACGTGCAAGAGTGCATAACCGATGGCCAACTTCTCCTTGCCAACGGGAAATCCATCCCCTTCGTCGCCAGCGCAGCTGTGACCGTACAGAACATGCCTGTTTCAAAGGGACGCATCGGAAATCATGAAGTGACTGTCTTAAGAGACTCTGGCTGTAGTGGGGTCATCGTCAGAGAAGACCTAATCGCTAAAGAACAGTTCACTGGCGATTCAAAATGGACACTTATGGCCGACAGCAAATGTTTGAAAGCGCCAGTTGCGAAGATTCATGTCAACACCCCTTTCTACATAGGCGAAGTCGAAGCGGTTTGCCTGAAGAAGCCGCTGTATGATTTGATGATCGGGAATATCGACGGCGCGAGACGACCCGACGACCCCGATCCAGAGTGGAGTCCTGCCTCAACTCAACACGTCGAAGTTGTGGAGGAGGATCCATTGCCGTTTCCCGATGGAGACCTTACAGAGCTGCTACGGGACAATGTGGCTACTCCGGCTCAGCCCTGCCGACCAGAGATTGTCGGTGCTGTTACTACCAGGGCCCAGGCCAAGAGAGACAAGATGTCTACGCCACTGAAGGTCGCCGACAACTCCAAAGCTGCCATCGTGGACAGAGATAAGCTGATCCAGCTCCAGGAAGCTGATAGCACTTTAAACAAGTACAGGAACCGCCAAGACCACGTGACCAAAGGCAGTGGTACGGTCTATTTTGAGGTGAAGGCCAAGATCCTGTATCGAATCTTCCAGCACCCGAGGGTCAACGGAGGTAAACCACTACGTCAAGTTTTGGTACCGTTACCCCTAAGGCGCCAAGTGATGGAAGTAGCACATGACTCAATCATGGGAGGTCACCTAGGTATCAAGAAGACGTCGGATAGAATCCAGGCGGTGTTCTACTGGCCAGGACTTCATGCGGACGTCAGCCGTTTCTGCCGATCGTGTGACATTTGCCAGAAGACCATACCTCGAGGAAGGGTCCCGAAAGTGCCTATGCAGAGGATGCCTCTGATCGACCGACCTTTCAAGAGGGTGGCCTTAGACTTAATCGGCGAAATAAGACCTCCAAGTGAAGAAGGTCATCGATGGGTACTGACTTTAGTGGACTATGCGACTCGGTACCCAGAAGCAGTGCCGCTGAAGAAGATTGACACTGAAACTGTAGCAGAGGCACTGGTGGACATGTTCAGTAGACTTGGAGTGCCTGAAGAAATTCTGACAGACCTCGGGACACAGTTCGTCTCTGACTGTATGAAGGAGGTCAACAGACTGCTGAGCATCCGGCATTTGACTACGACACCCTACCATCCGATGTGCAACGGGCTTGTCGAAAAGTTCAATGCTACGCTGAAATCCACCCTGAAGAAACTGTGCAGCGAGCAGCCCAGACAATGGCATCGCTATATCAACGCCTTACTTTTCGCCTACAGAGAAGTACCGCAGGAGTCCACCGGCTTTTCTCCGTTCGAGCTGCTGTACGGAAGAACCATCCGAGGGCCGATGCACATCCTAAAAGAACTGTGGACGAAAGAAGTAGACACCCCAGAGGTGAAGAACAGCTACCAGTACGTGTTTGAGCTACGGGAGAAGCTGGAGCAGACTCTCGAGATAGCCAGAGAAAACCTGAAGAAGTCCCAAGACTGTGGAAAGCACTACTATGATCGTAGGGCTGTGAACAGGAAGTTTAAACCTGGCAATAAAGTGCTGGTGCTGCTACCTACTGATCACAATAAGTTGCTGATGCAGTGGAAAGGCCCGTACGAAGTGGAGACCGTGGTGGGAACCAACGACTACAAGGTGAAGGTCGGCCAGCATTCCAAGATATACCACGCCAACCTCCTTAAGCTGTACGTGGAAAGGCCATCAGAGACTGTGCACGCAGCCACAGCAGCTGTGACCGACAACAGCTTTGACAGCGAAGAACTGTTGGAACTTGGAGACTTCCACAGCAAAGAAGGCATCGATGATGTTAAGCTAGGACCAAGCTTGACGGAAGGTCAAAAGATGGAGCTCAAGGACCTTATGGGTGAATTTCCCCATAGCTTCAGCGATGTCCCAGGCTCTACGACTTTGGTCGAACATGAAGTCCACACCCAGACCTGGAAGGAGCATCTGCAGACCTTGAGGGAGCTGTTCCACCGTCCCGCAGAAGCCAACCTGACCGTGAGACCCAGCGAATGCATCCTGGGAGCTGACAACGTCGACTGCGTCGGACATCCGATGGAAGAAGGAGACAACGGAGGACGCACTGATTCCAGGGAAGCCCACGTGATCATCGTCTTTGACCCTGGGCCGATGACAACCGCAACTGACGAGGGCGACGTTTCCTTACGGATGAAAGATCATTGACTGTGTGGTGAACATTGACAGTATCCAGAAAGACTTGCAGATGAAAAACATGGACTCTGTGTATATAAACTGAGAACATTGACAGTAAATGAGACAGTCTGAAGTAAGTTTTAATTCTGTACATTGTTTGTGCATTACGTTTCAACGTTGTTGAAAAGAAATTAGGTAAATTTCTTCTTGAGTGGGGGGTTATGTTACGTTGAAACGTGAACGAAAGTATGTCGGAAGCGCGCACGATAGATCTAATCGTTTCGTTTTGCAAAGTATTCAATAATGGTGTTTATTTACCTTTGATTTGAGTTTGCATTGTTGTTAGGAGAGGCTTTGTATAACGTTGATAATTTGCGTTAGTCGATATTATTTGAGAATCTTCTGGATATGCGTGTTTACTCTTGATAGAAATTTCCGGATGGATATCGAAGGTCGTGAATGTTCCCGGAAGTAGAGAAAATGTGAATGACGTAAGTCAGTGATGACGATCTTTAGTTCGATTGGTGGCAGTGCGTCATTTCTACCACGTACCAAATCGTTCCAGAAAAGAGAGAGGTTATTTAATCGTGAGCCGAGTCGCTGTTGAGAGAGTAAAGTTGTTGATAGTGATTTGGAAAGTTGCTGTGAAAGTTGTTGAGTTGAATTGAGAATTGTATGCAGTTGTTGGTGTGTGCTGAATAAAAGTGGAAAACTTCATACGCCGACTTTGTGACTTGTATGCTGATTGAGCAGGCTGTGTGAATAACGAATCTGAGTTACACAACTATCAGGAATTCAAGCATCGGGGCTGAATCAGATACTGATAGAAAATACCAACATCAAACTGAGTGTAACAATAGGAAAACATGATTTGTCAATGCATAAATTGTATATATAAGTTAAAGTTTCAGAAATAAGCAGAGCAGACAGTTTTAATAGTTTACCATCTAATTCATCAACTCCTTTTGAATTTGTTTGCTTAAGGTTTCTTAATGTTTTATGAACAAATTCATTTGACAAAAAAGGAATATAGGTTTTGTTTTTAATGTTTTTGGACTGACAAAATTCAGTTAATTTTTGTAAATTATTTTCTTTTGATTTGTCAACAGTTATAATTCTATTAGCTGTTTTGACAAAATGTAAGTTCAGTGTATCAGGGGAAATATTTTTAATTACTGTAGATGAAGGTGATTTGTTTGTTAAATGATTAATTGCTTTCCAAATCATTTTAGAACTGTTTTTGGATGATATTAAATTTTTAATATATGATTTCTTTTTTTTCTTTTGAGTGAAGTTACTGCATTTCTCTGTTTTTTATATTCACTTTCATTACCATGTCTTTTTAAATAGTCTCTATGATTAATAGCTTGTTGTAATTCACTGTCAAGCCAGTTGGGTTTAGAATAGTGTTTAACTCGTTTTGTAAAAATAGGAGCATGTTTGTTATATATACTTATAAATGTGTTATGCCAGTAGGTTAAAGCATCATCTGGGTTAGTAAAATTATATACATTTGAGAGATTGCTATTATGAAGGTCTAAGAGAAAATCATCTTCTTTAAATTTAGAGAATGATCTATATGTTATAATTTTATGACCTGGTTTGGGAATTTTAGCTCCTTTTTTTTCCAAGTAAAACATACAGGGTAATGGTCACTGCAACCATATACTGGTACACACACTTCTGTGACATGAGCTTTATAACTTGCGTAAATATGATCTACTAGTGGTTTTTGTACCCTGGCAAGCCAGGGTACACAGGTTGCTATTTAAAATGTAGACAGAGAGACAACTGTTGTCTGCGAGTTTCATTTGGACGATGATACCTCCCCATATCCCCCTTGATACCTCACCATACCCCCCCCCTCTGATATCTCCCCGTCCCCCCCCCCCCCATGATGCCTCATCATACCCCCTTGATACCTCCCCGAACCCACTTGATACCTCCCCATAACCCCTTGATACCTTTCGTACCCCCCTTGTAACCTACCTGTACCCTCCTTGATACTTCCCCGTTGATCGTTTCGCAGGTATGGATGAAAGGAATCGACCATCACCATACCCCCTTATATATACCTGTATCCCCGTTATGCCTACCCATGCCCCTTTAAACCTACCCGTAGCCCCCTTTTACCTACACGTACCACCCCATTCCGATCCTTGATAATAATAATAATAATAATAATAATAATAATAATAATAATAATAATAATAATAATAATAATTAATAATAATAATATTGAATAATACAAATAGAAATCATAAAAAACACCAAGGTTTTAAATTAAAATTTGATATAAGATATTATAATTATAATAATAATAAGTATTATTAGTTTATAAATAATAATAATAATAATAATAATAATAATAATAATAATAATAATAATAATAATAATAATAATAATAATATAACGCACCACCCCATCCCGATCCTTCCCCTTGGGGTCATGAGCAATCTTGCCACTGTAGATTGTTCAAACCTATAAAGGGAACAGTGAAAGCCACAGTTGAAAACCTGTCTTTCCTTTATAGGCAAGACGCTTCACTGCGGCAACAGTACCCCCGTTGGAGTGCCGGGGGTTTTCAGTATAAATAGTATCCCCACTTTATGGAAATTTAGTGCTTTAAATTCCCACTGTCGCTGTCTTCCTCATTTACTCTTTCCTATTCCTGCTCTGTCCTTCACTCTGCTATACTATCTTCTTCTTCGCTAGATCAATGACCTACCTTTTTTCTTGAAAACTCTTCCTGGACAAGACTCCTTGTTTGTGTATGAGGTCTGTTGGATCAGCTTGGGAGTGTTGGACGCTTTCTGCCGGGTGGTCACTAGGGCTTCCTATGACTGTACTATTTAGCACTATAGGCATTTTATATGTATGTGTTTGGTTGATGATTTATAATGATGTTTGTATTCTATTTTGTTTTTGTAACCGGGGTGTTCGCGTAGTTGAGGTCAACCCTCAGCCGTCCCCCGCGTGGGATGTCTTTATTGTAAAGTGACTGGCCGGTGGAGGGCATTCAATTTTCCCACTGGGGTTGTTTCAGCAGATCTTTTATGCGGATCGGGGGTTGTCCGGTCCTGATTTGGCTCGGAAGAGTCCGCTGGACCTAAAGCAACAATAAATCAAATCAAATCAAATCCCGATCCTTGATAATAATAATAATAATAATAATAATAATAATAATAATAATAATAATAATAATGAATATAGAATAATACAAATAGAAATCATAAACACCAAGGTTTTAAAAGAAAATTTGATATAAGATATAATATTATAAGTAATAATAATAATAATAATAATAGTAATAATAATAATAATAATAATAATAATAAAGGTAAAAAGCCTAGATTAAACAGAAAAATATCCGTATTGTAGTGGGGATTAAAAAAAAATATGGCCCGCGTCGGATTCGAACTTGGGTCGTCCTAAACGGGAGGAGAAAGTGTTACCAACTAAGCTATCGACGCTTCGTACAAAAAGAATCAATTTTTTGGTCTATATGGGAAAACATGCTGAAACCTCAATTTGATTTTTAATGGAAGCGCGCGGAATGAGGCTATTGCAGTTTGTGGACATTTTGTTTATTTATTTATCTCAGAAACGGTTAAACGTTCGGTAAGGAAATGTCGGCTATAACGATTTCGTGGGTTTTGAGCACACAAAGGGCCGATTCACGGCACCCAGCACCTGCCCAGATCAGCGTCCATAGGAGACAAACTTTACAGTAGAGGCGAAGAAGGACTTCCGGCTAAGCAATTTATATATATAGATGAGTGTACTAGTATCAGCAGTTACTCTTGTTGGCTTTGTTACTAATTGTTCAATATTACAAAGTTGAATAAGATTTGACCAGTGTTTGTTTGATTTATACAGATCAATATTAAAATCACCCAATATAAAAAACTCCTTGGATTCTAATAACACGGCATCAATCATAGAATTGAAGTGATTAAACCAGTCAACATGTTCAGTTGGATGTCTGTATAAAAACCCAATAATAATGGGGGCTGCATGTTTTGTCAATTTGAATCCAAATAGACTCTACATGATGCTGTTCAAGAAGATAAAGACGCTTGTATTTCATTGTTTCACTTATATAAACTAATAACCCTGTTTCGTTATCTTTTTCTCTGGGATGTTGTAATAATGAATAACCAGGCACTGCTATTTCTGAATCATATGACTTGGGACATAACCATGATTCAGAGAAACCAAAAACATGAAATGGTGTGTTGTGATTATTGAGAATGGATGATATTTCGTGTGTTTTGTTGATTGCATGACAGATATTCAGATGACCAATGCGGAGTCCATCTTTAGATGGCCAGGTGGTACAAGACATTGTATACTCGTATACAACAACACAAATAATATTTTACGGAGATAAAAAAGAGGTGGTGCTTTGCAAATGTTTACAGGGATAAAAAGTGCTGGTGCTTTAAAGTAAATGTAACTACACCCACTAATGCACTTTAAAATAATGTGACCTGTAAAAGGTGTCCTATCACGACAATAAAATAATTGACTCACAAATAAAGTATTGTAAAGCACAATAATGAACGCTGACGTCCTCACAATTGGCTCTGACTCACCAAGGAAGTTCAGAGAAAACTAAAACTGACTCGTTGAATGAAAGTTAACACTTGCTTACATTTAAATAAGAGTAAAATTCAAACTAGAGCGTTATATTGGTATAGTTGACAATTAAATTAACATTAGAATTTTAATAACAAGAATGTCAGGTGAAGTCCTCACAAATGACACTGCCACCAGGAAAATTCACAGGATAAAAAAATTTTGTTTGCTTGTTTTTGAACTTTGCGATAGAACCCAACTTGTATTATATTTTACTGTAAATATAGTTTAGTGGGGTTTGAGACAAACGCGTAGATATAATACATACGTATTGAAGGAAAAAAAAAACTGGGTTATTTGAAACCACAGTCAAATGTTATAAAATGTAACAGCGCAATTAGTTTCCCGTGAGCAATCGGGACAAGTAATCAAAGAGAACTTTCTTCTCCTTATTATTTAAAGGCGCTGATTGACTCTGTTTTGTAAGGTCCAAAGGATTGTCACGGTGAACCTGCTGTGGGTTCTGGTTGTGAGCTGGCCTGGGGCCCATGAAGTCGGTCAACAGCGGTTGGGGAGACCATTGGCGGGGAACAGCGTCAGAGGAGCTTTGAGGAAATAAGTGGGTCCCTTGAACGACCGCTGACCACAAAGGCTGGGGCTTTCGGTTCAGCGAGGGGTTTGGGAGTAGACCACCTGATGGTCGTTGTGGAACCTTGTCATGTTGAAAGCTGCCACGTTGACTACGGTATCACCCTTCAGTTGGACACGACGAGCGTCCTGCGAGGGCACGTAATGGCTGTGTGTCTGCATGCTTGTTTTAACAGATGCAGAGTAGCAACGTTTGATGTTGACAGCCAGGCCACTGCTACCCCGAGTGTTCGGATGCACAGCGTCCCTCATCCAACCTGTTTTAATACCCCCTTTCTTGGTGTAGAAGGCAGCGTCATTGTCTACTACATCAACTCCAGTGAATTGTTGGCAAACTTGTTTTAGGCAGTGATTTGAGTTTTTGATACAAGAGCTGATGTGATCATGACCATCACGGTGTGGTAGAATGGTAGATAGCATGATTCTAGCTGTTGGGAAACAACGACGACATTTTTAACGACTGCACGCCACGTTGAGTTACCCAGCACATAACCACGCTTGCAGTCATTAATGCCAATATGCAGAACCAAGAGAGTGACATCAGGGTGAATAGCCGTACCCCGCAGCGCTGTTAGAAGTGATGACCTGTCCAGCCCAGAAATTGTAATAACCTGGGATTTCTCGCTTGCTACCGACATCTTGGCTTCATGCAGGCCTGCTACCACAGAATCGCCCAGAATAAGTGTTTTTGTATTTGAATTCAGACGAGTCAGGTGAGTTAGTGTTATAAGGACAGCATGCTTGCCAAGTGAAGAGCGTGTATCGGAAAACGCAATCTCATGTACTGAACGTTCCGTACACACACTGATGTCATCTTGCATGTTTGAGCCACCATCAGTGTCCAAAGCACACTTAGGTTCTAGGTCCGGGCAGCTGTGTTGGAAAGAGCGTTTGGTGTGTTGCTGTGGTGTGAGTTTGAGAACCACACAGCTAGGATTGGATGTTTTGGTGCGAGGCTGTGGTGTTGGTTTGTGAACCACTGGGTTAGGCTGAAAGGGTTTGCTGCGAGGATGTGGTATGGGTGTAACCATCGGGCTAGACTGAGAGGGTTTAGGTTGAGACTGTTGAGAGTGACTTGATGGACAATGTGAGGACCTGTAGCTTGTAGTACCAGACTGGTAAGCAGTGTCAGGGCGCTCCTTGTTCTTCACCAGCAACTCCAAGTCGTTCATCTCAATCTTCATTGAGTACCTCATTTCCCGTATGGCAGAACGAAGTGCTGCTATTTCATCACGTAAGTTGTTTGTTACGCGATTAAATTCCTCAAGAGGCACGCAGTCTTCATGACTGTTACATGTGACTTGAACCCCTACATTGCAAGAGGTAAGTGTGATCTGATTTAGAGCAATCAGGTCAGACTGAGGGGTTACACCTGACTTGCTGCACGTGCGGTCATCCCTCTCTTCATCAACAGCAACTAGAGGAGACAGCTGAGAGAGGGGTTCTTCAGAAGAGGTATGAACGTAGGACAGGCACGATGATGGCAGTGGACCGAGAGGTCCGCAGGTTGCGGCTTCCATTTCATCGTCACCATCAACAGAGTGTACAACCGCACAAGTATCAGAGACGGAATACATACTATCAACAACCGATGAAATGGCACACATACAATTATCAACCGGTCCCTTGAGGTCCGACTGACGCTGACGACGACAAGCAGGGCTTGTTAAGATAAGAGGTGATGAGGGCGCAGACATTATTTGTAGGGAGGTTTGGGAGTGACCCTCATCAACATCACGTTGCCGCCTTCGGAGACGGCTGGAGCGCCGTGTTGGCTGTTTAGCTGCTTGGCGCTTAGCGACTGCCCCTGCAGCTGGAGGTAGAGGTAGCCTTTGTATGGTTTGCCTGGCCTCCTCTCGTTGCGCGGCAGTAAGGTGGCTGTCAAGGGTGTTGATCAATGCCACTAGCGCTCTCAGCTCCTTCCCTCTCCAATCTGCACAGAAGTTACCTTGTGCTAGAACATTGTTGGTGGTGTAGTATACGGTAACTGTTATTCGTTTTTCACGCTCAAACTACACTAGAATTGTTGTTTTGAACAAGTGAGGTGGAAGCTGAAAAGGGAGCTCATCAAAGTCAGTGTACGAACCTTGAACTTCAAGTGGTTGTAGGTTGTTGTGCTCATTCAGGTCGTCACGCCACTGAACAGTATACTGAGGTTCATTGCCGAGAAAGACCTTATATCGGTGATACAATACACATCTCGCAATGGGCATGAGGTTTTGCGGAACGACAAATGTTGCTTGACGTTCGTCTTGTTTGATGTCAACTCCAGGTGCCCAATTGCAGGAAGACACGCGAAGAAGCGCCATAGCGCTTTAGTCCAATAAAAGAAAACCACACAGAAGTAGTATGGGTTCAGTACATGTTCACACAAAGATGATCATTATTTACCATAAATTGTGTGTAGATAGAAGTATATTAAATAACCCACGATTGAAATAACCCCACCTATGACGTTGTGTACGCCGAAAGTTTACATGATAATATTTTTTTTTTTTAATGACGTAAAATGCAAATGACGCCACCGATGATGAAATTTTGAAGACTACATCCTGTTCATGACAACAGTGCCTTTTGGAAACAGGAGAAATAGATGAATAAAATCAGAAGACTGAGTGTTTTTACGAATATCAGGTAAGAAAATAACTAGAATAAATTTCACGATTCAGAAGATTCATACACTGATGGAAACAGACCAAAACGAAAAGCACCGTTACTGCATGGCAACATTGGAAGAAAAAAAGAAGTTGTCATCTCAATATTTTAAAGGGCAAAAACAGCCCCAAAAAATCGTATAACTTCAAAAAAATGCGTCACATGTTTGAAGTCCAGTATATCACAATTTTTTTAAAAACAGAAATTGTTATTACACAAATAGATAATCACACAAAAGTTACATCAACAGTGAGCGGTGAAAAATGTTCCTATTGAATAGATGGCGTAGGAATCCTAAAGAGAGAGAGAGAGAGAGAGAGAGAGAGAGAGAGAGAGAGAGAGAGAGAGAGAGAGAGAGAGAGAGAGAGAGAGAGAGAGAGAGAGAGAGAGAGAGAGAGAAAAAAAACAAGAAATGAAGAAATGAAATAAAGAAAAGAAATAAAGAAAGTACTTCGCATGAAAGAAAACAGCAAGATGAAAGCCATTCAGATGTATTTCCAGACACACACAAATAGCCGAACAATAAGCATTTTCAAAAGTGTTAATGTTATTGGCGGTGCACTGACTCATATCCTAGCAAACTAAACGGAATATATACGTACTTCCAACAGACCGACCGACCGACCGACAGACGGAGAGACCGACATTTGGCTCGTTGTGATTCCTCCCGACTATTTCAAATTATTTCCATATAAGTCTGAAAATTCAAAATCAACATCAAAGAAATAAACAGTGGAAGAAATGAATTTTTAAAAAAAAATCCTTTTCATTAAATTTCTTCAACCGCGCTAATTTAAATTCCTCTTACATTAGTGCATCTTGGCACGTTCACATGTTCACTCTGCTTGATCCTTCTGTTCACACTTTGGTAGCTTTAAACATTCATGCTGATTTAAATGAATGGATGGGCTGGCTACCTATTGATCCGATTACTGTTTTCTGCAGGTCTGTCTCTCTTTCTGTTTGTTATCTGTCTGTCTTTCTGTCCATAGTGGTGAAGAAACGGAAACTCCGATGGTATGGTCACGTCACCAGATCATCAGGGCTTGTAAAGACCATCCTGCAAGGCACAGTGCAAGGAGGTAGAAGAAGAGGGAGACCGAAAAAGAGGTGGGAGGACAACATTCGAGAATGGACTGGGTTGACACTGAGCGAAACAATCAGGGGTGCTGAGAACAGGGAAAGATGGAGTACACTGGT
>CM072512.1:17251596-17269096 GCA_036898135.1 Oncomelania hupensis | reverse complement strand
TCCCACGGGGAGTGGGGCGGGGGGGGGGGGGGAGAAATCATTACTCAAACCGACCGGTAAGCTCTGAATGGTATGCGTTCCTTTACTTGTTATGTCGACAAACCAACATAATTATTCTGACTTTCGGTGCGGTGCTGTTTCTAGAATCAAACTGGATACAAGTAATAGGCATTATAAACACAGCAATGTAACGTGTGACCAAACCTTTTTTTTTCCAATGTGGGAACAAGTAACTGGCACATATAGGCTATATTTTAAATTATCAAACGCTAATCAGCAACAGAAATTGTGCTATTGTGTTGATCTGTTATTTTTTTTCACGTTTCTGCATTTTTTATATAGTTTCTGTGTTGCTGTGCTTGGGGTTATTTTCTTTCTCTCTCTCTCTCTTTGAAAACGGACAAACCAGGCTTCTTTATATTTAGTCCGCTTCAAGAACGATTCTGTTGTTAATGTTAAATGTTATTTTTATTGTACGAATGGGGGATAAACCGACTTCTTAGCATTTCCTAAGAGACCAACAAAATATTAACAACAACAACAACAAAAAAGTTTTATATACAGGAGTAGTGGTGTTTTTTTTTCAGAATGTAAACTACAGTAGAAAATATTTACATATTCAAATCTTTTTATGCTTTGTGAACCCCTTGGGGTCATGAGCAATCTTGCCACTGTAGATTGTTCTAACCTATAAATGGAAAAGTGAAAGCCCCAGTTTGTTTTTTTTTTTTTTTTTTTTGTATCAGTTTATAGTCCCCTCTCTTCCCGATAAGGATTTTCAGAGAGGAGACATCCTAGCCCCAGTTGAAAACCTGTCTTGCTTTTATAGGCATGACAGTTTCACTGCGGCAACAGTACCCCCGTTGGAGTGCCGGGGGTTTCAGTATAAATAGTATCCCCACTTTCTGGAAATTTAGTGCTTTAAATTCCCACTGTCGCTGTCTTCCTCATTTGCTCTTTCCCATTCCTGCTCTGTCCTATCACTCTGCTTTACTATCTTCTTCTTCGCTAGATCAATGACCTACCTTTTTTCTTGAAAACTCTTCCTGGACAAGACTCCTTGTTTGTGTATGAGGTCTGTTGGATAAGCTTGGGAGTGTTGGACGCTTTCTGCCGGGTGGTCACTAGGGCTTCCTATGATGTCATTATTTAGCACTATAGGCATTTTATATGTATGTGTTTTGTTGATAATTTATAATGATGTTTGTATTCTATTTTGTTTTTGTAACCGGGGGTTCGAGTAGTTGGGGTAAAGCCTCAGCCGTCCCCTGCGTGGGATGTCTTTATTGTAAAGTGACTGGCCGGTGGAGGGCATTCAATTTTCCCACTGGGGTTGTTTCAACAGATCTTTTATGCGGATCGGGGGTTGTCCGGTCCTGATTTGGCTCGGAAGAGTCCGCTGGACCTAAAGCAACAATCAATCAATCAATCAATATGCTTTGAGAAGAAAATGGCAGTCACAACACCTTGTTGAGTTTACGAGAATTGTATATTTCTCCTCGTCATAAATGACAAACAGCGTACATAAAAGAGGAAATATCTATATATATGTTCCGTGCTTTTTTGGAATCTGGGCAATTCTAGATATGGCCTGAGCAATTCTAGAATTGGCCTGCCCATTTTTGGAATTCCAACATTGGTTAGGGTACGGGTTCGGGTTAGGGTTAGGGTTACGGAAAGGGTTAGGGTTAGGTCCTAACCCTAACCTTAACCCTAACCCTAGCGGGCCAATGTTGGAATTTACAAAATGGGCAGCTCCTTCTATAAAACTACTAATTCCAAAAAGAGCGCGGAACATATATATATAGCCTAAAAGTGGAAGTAGTTTGTTCGTAAGCAGTTGTCAGAATGATTGATCCATTGTACTAATCTGTTGTACAAGTATTATTGCATGCAAATTGTTCATAATTATTACAAGGTAGCCTATGATAGAACAGCTGGGGGTCGAAACGATTGCTGACTCACATGTATTGCAATGTGAGTCTATGCCCCCTTCCAGCCCCCCTCTCCCTCCCCATTCCCTTCCCCACTCCGTCTACCCCCCACCCACATTTTTTCAATATTTGGTTTTGGTTTATTTTGTTTCCAAAGCAATGCGTGGCGTAAGAGCTGAGAAACGTTTCTGTTTTCTGTGAGACATGACATGGTTTTTAGGTTGTTTTATGAACGTCTTCTTCATCGAAATGATACGACGACAAGATGACTTGGTTAATTATCCCGGACACATATTATATAAATGTAGGCTATATTGCGTATTTTGAAAGGCACAACAGTAGATCCCTTTAAGTATTTTTTATATCTGCAATTTTTTGGGACAGGTGTATGTGTGAGTAGGCACATAAATACATTGACGTAGCCTATTTGTTGTTTATTGTATCAAATGCGAGCACTGTGCTTAGGCCTGTTTTAATATTCTGTGCGCGTATCAAAAGATAAACGTGTAAGGGTGAGAGGTGTTTGTGGATTAGTCATTCAAATATTTGAAAGGTACGTGTATCAATAGTAACCGTTTTCATTTAGTACTCTTTTTTTTTAATTTGTGTGGCGCATAAATACATTGGCGTATTTATTGTTTATTGTCTCAAAGGCGAGCATGAACTAGGCTTAGGCTTATTTCAATATTATGTGCGCATATCAAAATATAAACATGTAAGCGTGAGAGGTGTTTGCCGATTTCTCATTAAAATATTTGCAAGGTACGAGTATGAACAGTGAAAATTTTATTTCATTCACTTTTGTGTGTGTGTGCCTGTGTGTGTGTGTGTGCGTATGTGTGTGGAAGTATGTGTGTTTTTGTTGTTATTGTTGTTGTGGAAACAACAACACAAACAATATACTTGATCGGAGCAGAGGCCTATGATTACTAAATCAGAACAATACTTTTGTGCGGCGTAATTGTTCGGTTGCCAATGCGTTAGTTAGTTAGTTAGTTTGTTTGTTAGCTATGAGTAAGTTAGTTAATAATACGTACTTAGTCGTTGATTTTTATTGCAACAGTAACATGTCTTATTCACTTATTAGACGCATATTAACAAATGAATTCGTCTAAATGACATTAAGGAGGGTTAATCGTAAGCCTTGAGATTAACATTGGTTTGTGGTCATGTTTGCTTCACTGCGCACGTAAATCTCATCCCTTCTTCCTCCTCCTACTCCTTCTCCTCCTACCTCTCTTCATCATCATCATCATCATCATCATCATCATCATCATCATCATCATCATCATCATCATCATCATCATCATCATCATCGTCTTCTTCTTTATTCTTCTTCCTCTTCTTCTTTCTTCTTCTTATTAGTATCTTTCTTCTTCCCCTTTCTCTGAGTTGATCATCATTCTCATCACCGTGGGCATCCTCCTCCTGCTTCTTCTTCTTCTTCTTCTTCTTCTTCTTCTTCTTCTTCTTCTTCTTCTTCTTCTTCTTCTTCTTCTTCTTCTTCTTCTTCTTCTTCTTCTTCTTCTTCTTCTTTCTTCTTCTTTTCTCATTAATATTTTTCTTCTCCCCCTTTCTCCGAGTTGATCATCATTCTCATCTCCGTGGGCATCCACCTTCTTCTTCTTCTTCTTCTTCTTCTTCTTCTTCTTCTTCTTCTTCTTCTTCTTCTCCTCCTCCTCCTCCTCCTCCTCCTCCTCATCATCATCATCATCATCATCATCATCATCATCATCATCATCATCATCATCATCATCATCTGTCATTACCATCGCCATCGTCCGCATCAAAACTACTGTACGCCTCATTTAAGCTTCGCGACTGGCGACAGACGAAGAGCAGATTCTTACAGACTGATAAGTACTTTGTTTAATGAGATCCGACGCGGCTGAGGGGAACATGTCAGCGAAGACGCTGGGATATTAATCTGCAGGCACCTCTGCATCTGTTTTTTTCGGTACTTTTGATCCAAGAATTTTCGGGAAAAGAAAAACAGAAATCTAGTAGTAAATGCCTATGCTTTGTACACCTTATCTTATTACCTGCAGGCTAACTACGAAAGCAAAGGTAACCTTAGTACATGTTACATTGTGTAGACTTATGTGGATGTTCATCTTGGTACTTTGATCATTGGTTTTTCTGAAGAATAGCGAGAGAACTCTTTGTATGCGTTATCTGAACGCACATTACTTTATCGACAGGAGCTGCATAATGTAGTAGTCGTCATTTTTTGCAGATTGTTGCGTGCGTTTTTAGGGGTGCTATTCATCCCCGGGGTTTGTGATAGATATGGAATTTTAGCCAACATAACATAAAATTAGCTCACGTTAGCTTATCCACGGGAGCTAAAGTAATATGTAGCAGGTATTAATTTGCGTAACACGATGACCTGCTAACAGTGGTGAAGAAACGGAAACTCCGATGGTATGGCCATGTCACCAGATCATCAGGCCTTGCAAAGACTATTCTGCAAGGCACAGTGCAAGGAGGTAGAAGAAGAGGGAGACCGAAAACGAGGTGGGAGGACAACATTCGAGAATGGACTGGTTTGACACTGAGCGAAGCCATCAGGGCTGCTGAGGACAGAGAAAGATGGAGTATGTTGGTTAAACGATCATCTGTGGTGCCCCTACGACCTTCGGGTTACGGGACAGGATAGGATAGGATTAATTTGCGTAGACCTTTGCATGTGTTTTAAGGTGCTTTTGATCTACGGGGTTTCTGAAGTACAAGGAATGCTAGCCTACATAATTATGTTTAACAGACATTAACTTTATCCACAGAAGCTAAAGTACTACTCTGGCAAAAAACTTTCAATATGTGTTGGGTCGATTTGGTGACCTGTAAGTACTAGTTCTCCTTTCAAACGTGCTTTAACTACATGATGCAACATACCTACATACATACCTACATAAATAATAAGTACATCTTAATCTTTCGATATATTTGCATGTGTTTTGAGGTGTTTGGAGTGCACGGAACTTTGAAGATTGGAAAATGTTAGCATACAAAACTTGGCACAGCACATACATTTTAGCATATCCACGTAACAAATCCAATGTGGCTATTTCCCACCGCACTGCATGGCCATCTGATTTTAATAGACAGTACACATATTGTTATACATATTGTTTAGATTTGCATCAGCTATCAGTTGGCCTGTAATAAGTTTAAAGACTCTACACGATGCCAAGTTTTAACTCGATTGGACCTTAGTTTACAGGGGCGGATTTTGCCATTATTGAGGGGGTGTGCACTCTTCCCTGAAACCATTAATGCGAAGTGGCGAAGCTGTGGGGGGTCCGGGGGCATCCCCCTCCCCCTCCCCTCCCCCCCCCTCCGGAAAAATGTGAAAATAATGGTTAAAATCTGTGCAAGCTGGTGCATTCTGGGCATTATTTTGAGGACTGAAAACAGTATTGTTTTGTTCTAAAAGTCCTCTACCCTCCCCACCCCCACTACACACACCCCTCTGCAAACTCTGATGATACAATTTACAATAGCAGAACATCTTGCATAAAGGTTTATAAAAACACAGATACGGTTACTGCAAATAAAACAAGAAATGGTCACTCACATCACTTTTATTCAAAACTGACTTGATGCATGTACAAGAAATACCTGTAGATCTAGATCTGATGAATTAAAAAAATTAAAATAATTAAAAAAAACTAATTTGGAGGTACTTGAAACTGTGTGGTGAGTGAGAATTAGTACGCTTTTTAAAAAAAATCTTCTTTCTTCTCCTTTTCTCTCTCCTTTTTTTTTTTGACTGCTAGGGGGACGTGCACAAGTTTTTCCATGTGTTTTACGGAGCTTTGAGGTTCCTTAAGAATTGGGGAATGTTAGCGAACATTAATTAACTCAAATAAGCTGTATATTAATCTTTTTTACATACTGCAGTAGCGGCAGAGGTAGAAATAGAAGCATATTAATTAATCCTAGGGTAATAGAGGTGACGTCAGGATACTATCATCCTAATGTATCATGCATCTTCATCATCAGAAACAGCAAAAATAGCATAGACAGCATATTTGCTTCGCTGCGGACGTTTCGTTAATAATATATCATCATCAGTAGCAGCAGCAGCAGCAGCATCATTACCATCGTAGTCGTCATCATCATCATCTTCATCATCATCAACATCGCCATCATCATGCAACAGCGTCATTACATACACAACGTAATAACCACTGTTATCACATCAAATTTATGTAATAGGCCTACTACTTTATAAGCGTTGACATTTAATTTGACATTTGAGGGAAAAAAAGGTATCTACAGTGGATCTTCTTTCAATGGAGTTTTTTTTTTTTAACATTTATTAAGTCTATTTTATTTCAGTCCTTGAATCTGTAATTTGTTATCGCCAAGGTGTAACTGTGTACACGTGCAGCTACTGTAAATAATTGAACCGCGTTATCTCTTTGTACAGTGTTGACAGGAAGTTCGCTATCATGGACGCGTCATGTTGTTTCGTTAGCAAATTTGTGAAGTGTCAAAAATCCCCTCGATAATCATCGCTGATTTTGCAGTAACTGGCGCCGATGTTGTTTTCCAAAGATATTGGCTGCATTTTTGTGTGCAGTTCCAGCAGTTGTGTTTACTTTCTCAACTGTTTGCTGGAGTCTAAAAGCGCAGAGAGGTGTTGGGGTTTAGCTCTAACAGTTTGCATGTTGCATGGAAAATGTAAGCCTCTTATTTTCTCTGCTGCGTTCTGATAGTGTAACCCTCTTCTTTGCTGCCGGAAAATCTTAGCCTCTTTTTCTGCTGCGTTTGAAAATGTTACATCAGTCGTTGTTGTTGTTGTTGTTGTTGTTGTTGTTGTTGTTGTTGTTGTTGTTGTTGTTGTTGTTATATTTCTAGGCTGCATGCATTGGCATTTCGTACTGAAATTATTATTTAAAAAAAAACAACAAACACCTGGGTTAGGACAATTTTCGACTGATTAAATTCTGTTTTGAAAAAAAAAAGTTGGATAAAATGATGCACTGGAAGTTTTTTATTTTACAACGAAGGCTGTAATTTACTGTGCATATATCCGTTGATTTGCTTTTCAATGTTAATGTTCTCTTATTCTTTCCACTGCATATTTTAAACTTTTACTCTTTGTTTAAGACGTTTTGGATTAAAAAAAAAATTTAAACTTTTTCTGATTTCTTGTCTCATCTTTCGTTTATTTTATTCCCTCCTATTCCTTGTTCTCTCTACGTCTTCGTGTTCCTCTTTTAATTCCCGTTCCCTCTTTATTTTACATTTTCTGTATTCTCTTTTTTAACCTTCGATTTGTCTTTTTTAATTTCTGATTTCTATCTTTCTGTTTTGCTTGCTTTTTTGTTTTTGTTTCTTTTCCTCTTCTTTCCTTCTCTCCATCGTTCCTTCCCCTCTCTCTCTTCCCCTCTACCTCCGCCCCCCCCCCCCCCCCCCCCCCCACTTCTCTCTCTCTGTCTTTCTATCTTTCTCTTTCTCTCTGTCTCTCTATCTCTGTCAGTCTGTCTCTCTCTCTCTCGCTCGCTCGCTCTCTCCAATATTTCTTTACTTCTTTTTAGTTAACCTCCTCCATGCTAATATTAGTAGGAGTAAAATCGTTCTTTACGTCCTAAGACACGACGTGGTGTATACAAGACGATTAAAATTAAGTTATGGTATACAAAGAATGCGAAAACGTATCTTTTAATGTGATGGTTAAAATAAAATAAAAAGCTACATGCTGTATGATTGTAAATCGTGCATGCAGTTGTAGTGTATTTACATAACTGTGCAGCTGTTCACTCTAGTCTGTTGATAAACTCACGTCCTGCAATATGCTTTTCCCATTTTATTAACTCACATGCTTGCGGCCATCCCTGTATAATGTTTACACAAGTTTTCTCCATGTTTTTGCTTTATTTCTGTGTTAACATCCCAAATACCATAAACTAACATTTTCCGCTTTCTGTTCGTTCAGTTTTCAGCACGACACGAGTGTTAGGGTTAAATTGCTGCGCCAGACGAAATTATAATCCAAAAACATGATGTTCAGAAAAAATGTGGGTCTGTCCGTTCGTCAATCCTCTGTCACGAGTGCCAATGCCAAACAAATATTTCACGGAATCAAGTTGAAATTTCTACACGACCTTATAGAAATAATACTTGTTACTGAAAGCCCAGGAGTTTAATAATAATAATAATAATAATAATAATAATAATAATAATAATAATAATAATAATAATAATAATAATGTTGTTTGTAGATTATAGTCACACGACACTTTCGCATATAGGTGACAACTGGACCGATTTATACTGACACCAGCGGGCCAGTTGTTGGTAAAGGGGAAAATAATATGATCACACGTTGACCAATCCGGGATTCAAACCAGCGACTTTTCGGTTACTAGCAAGACGCTCTTACCAACTGAGCTACCCGGCCCCTAATAATAATAATAATAATAATAATAATAATAATAATAATAATAATAATAATAATAATAATAATAACAGTCAATTTATACAGCGCTTTCCAAAATCACAAAGCGCTTTACACACACAAATGTAAACACATAATGTGTACATTGGTCAATAACACGCAACCACATACACATCCCTGTAATTATTAAATGTAATTGTATCGCATTCTGAGATAGCGATGGCTCTCATCTCATCTCACGCCCCCGTGGGGGTGCCGGGGGTTTCAGTATAAATAGTATCCCCACTTTCTGAAAATTTAGTGCTTTAAATTCCCACTGTCGCTGTCTTTCTCATTTCCTCTTTCTCATTCCTGCTCTTTTCCATCAATCTGCTATACTATCGTCTTCTTTGCTAGACCAGTCTCCTACCTTTTTTCTTGAAAACTCTTCCGGGACAAGACTCCTTATTTGTGTGTGAGGTCTGTTGGATCAGCTTGGGAATATTGGACGCTTTCTGCCAGGTGGTCACTAGGGCTTCCTATGATGTTATTATTTAGCAATGTAGGCATTTTATATGTATGTGTTTTGTTGATAATTTATAATGATGTTTGTATTCTATTTTGTTTTTGTAAACGGGGGTTCGATAAGTTGGGGTGAAATCTCAGCCGTACCCTGCGTGGGATGTCTTTATTGTAAAGTGACAGGCTGGTGGAGAGCTTTCGGTTTTACCACTAGGGTTGTTTCAGCAGATCTTTTATGCGGATCGGGGGTTGTCCGGTCCTGATTTGGCTTGGAAGAGTCCGCTGGACCTAATAGTCCAAGATATAAGGCCCAAAATAGTAGTGAATCGTGCAAACTCGTGCTACAAGTGTGAAAAATGGATTAATGTGTTCTTTGTATGTCCAAAATGACTTTTTGACGCAGGGACATTATTATTTTTTTTTTACAAATTTGATATTAGATGAATGAAACGGAGTTCGTTTAGCAGACGATTATGGAAGGGCACTGATCCGGAGTAAATGTTATTTTCAAACAAAATGTATAAATAAAATATTTAAAAGCTCTAGGTACTTGCTGTTACCATCTGTATGATTTTACAGGTGTTTGATTCGTCGAACAAAATCGTATTTTTTTGTATTTGTTGGTTTCTATCTTGCACGTGACTGAACGCTCGAAGCAAATCCAAAATGGCGTCGTCCGTGTTATTGTTGTCAAGGCATACGATAGCTTGCAGTTTTGAGATTTCACTAACCACATCTCAACCAGTTCTGAGTTTTTTCATATGCTGACCAAACATCAAAGGTATGTACCATTTATGATTCTCCCATTTGAATTGGTTTGATTCGAGCAGTAGATAATAATAATAAATACGTTGATGAAGGCGTACGATGTATGCCGTATTTTCATTTCAGGCTATTGCCTAGCTATTGTCTTTCCGTATTCGCCCACAATCATGTTGATTTATACTGGCGCTTTCAAAAAGGTTCCGCGCACGCTTCACGTCAGGCGATTCTCTCAATAACAATCCAGGTTACCAGGTTGGGGGAAGGGGAAGGTGTAGTGAGGATGAATGACTAATCATGGCTGCGGCAGACCCTTGACACGAACGTGTCAACAGTGTTGAGATGATGTGTAAAACTTTTAGGCGGCGTACACGTAACAATGTAGGCTATTTTATTTGTTGCAATCATCTACATTAGTATCATTCGGGTTAGTAATAGAGCTATTATGTTCTGAAAAGAACTTTGTTTTGTTTCCTTAGTGTGATTTGTTTGTGTGCCGAAACCTTGCAAGTGGGTTGGTTTGACTGTCAACACATCCCATATAAACCACTATAATTAATGTTTAAGTCATTACATGACATAATAATTTTTTAACTGAAGCTACATACTGTGTTTGTTTGTCTGATTTTAGACAAGCAAGATGTCCGACTACAGCCTGTAGCTGAAAGGATTTGAAATGGATCCACTACCATCTTCAAGCTCAACCTCTCCACCTACGACAGACTGGAGACTGTGTGCATTGTGCCAGACCAACACAAGAGAGAGTCTACAGTGTCCTGCAAACAACAGTAAGGCCTTGACTACAGGATCCAGCTATAAAACTGTAGCTGACAACTTGCAGAAATTTGCAGAACTTAGATGCCCTCTGCCAGTGCTCACTGAGTTGTCAAGATTAGACGAAGGCTCGGGAATAGAAAAAACATTTATTGACAATGCAGCCAAATTTCACCGCTCATGCCGATACAAGTTCAACACTACTCAATTGAAGAGGAAGGCCACTTCATCACAGTCAATCGCAACATCTATGTCAGATTCTGCAGACTTTGTTCATGAAAATGACCCAGAGCCGACACCTTCAAAGAAGCAAAGGAGACAAACTACATCAGGTGAAAAGCAATCTGAACACATTTGCTTTTTGTGTGATAAGATATCACCTCTTTCTAATCTTAGACAAGCTTCTACATTTAAGCTTGATGCTAAACTTCGCCAATGTGCGTCTGATCTACAACACAGTTCCCTTTTGGCAAAACTTAGTGGTGGTGATGTCATTTCAAAAGAAGCAAAATATCATCCGAGTTGCCTTCTGACACTATACAGAAAAGCACATCAGAAGCAAGACCAAAACAATCATGAATCCCACAAAGACCGGAACACACAAATGTTGCATGGCCTTGCATTTGCAGAGGTGGCCGAGTTTATTGAAGAGAAGCGACTCACCGATGACGGAACTGGCCGTGCAGATCGGATGACAGTTTTTAAGCTTGCAGATTTGTCTAATTTGTATCGTGAACGTTTGTTGCTGATGGGGCTGAATGCTGACATAGTTCACAGCACACGATTGAAGACACGTTTACTTAATCGTTTCCCGGACATGAAGGCCTTTCAGGAAGGTAGAGACGTTCTTCTTGGGTTTGATAACCAGTTGAGTAGTGCACTGAAGACTGCATACACTGAAGATTTTGATGATGAAGCTGTGCACCTAGCCCGAGCTGCACAGATTGTGCGGAGGGATATTTTCAATACAAAGGATAATTGGACTTTCAATGGATCGTTTGATAAAAGCTGCCAGTTTGAGAGTGTTCCAGAATCTCTGCAGGCACTCATGAAGATGATTCTACAGGGTCCAAGTGTAAAAGATGCCAGTTCTGTGAAAAATAAAGCAGCTCTGTCCCTTGCACAGCTCCTCAAATTCAATTGTGTGAAAAGTGCAAAAGGAGACAGCACATCAACACGCCATTTAAAGGAGAGAGAAACGCCTCTTCCACTTTACCTTGGTATGTTGGTCCATGCACAGACCCGTAAACGTGATTTAGTTGACAATTTGTTTGGCTTGGGATTGAGTGTCAGTTATTCTCGGGTCCTTGAAATTTCTGCGGAGATGGCTCAGAGGGCATGCAAGCAGTATGAAGATGAAAACGTGGTCTGTCCCTTTAAGCTAAAAAAGGATCTCTTCACGTCAGGGGCAATTGACAACATTGATCATAATCCCAGCTCAAGCACATCACGAGACTCTTTCCATGGCACTTCAATTTCACTTTTTCAGCATCCTAAGAGAAATGCAGAAGGAACTGAGCGACGGTGTGCTAGTCCACTGGAAGGAACTGTCCATAAATCTGTCCCAGAGCTGCCGGTATTCTACCGGAAAGTACCACCTGTATGCATGAAAATGCCGGTGGAACCCCCTGCACCTCAGCATCAAGGTCCAGTCCAACCTGAAAGCAATTTCTTCAATCCTGCCTTTCGAGCTGAACAGTCCTGGCTTGATCACGTGCGAAGTGCAGGTATATTATCGTTACACTTTATTTGTCATCTTCTTGCTGTTATTTTTATCAATACTTTTATGTAAGCGCACAGAGCTGGCAACAATTGTGCCCACACCACCCCCATTGCCCTACCCCTACCCTTTCCTTCGCCGAACAGCGAAAAAGACACTGAGAATTAAGAATAAGATGATGACATTTTTATGTTTGCATTCAAGGTAATCTGAATAATCATGAATATCAATTATATTGCAATACTATATTACATGTATTCAGGTACGGTGAAAGTGCCAGAATAAATCCTTTTTTTTATATTGTTCTGCTGCAGCCCAATATTTTGTCAATGTAACTTAGTATTGTATTTTTATATTTTCAGGATCAAAAGACCTGACTGAAGCCCAACTTTCTTGGGGTGCCTACCATGCTTCACAACAGTCGCCTGCTGCAGACGTGACACCAGGAGAGTCTTGCTTGCTGCCACTCTTCAAGGACCTGTCAAAGACTCCCGCTATGATCAAGCATGGTATGGATATGATCAAGAAGGCAGTGGAGCATCTCAATCATGGGCAGACTCCTGTCATCGCTATGGATCAACCTCTCTATGCTCTTGGCAAGCAGATACAGTGGAAGTGGCCAGCCAGTTACGGTGAGAAACACTTTGTGCTGATGCTCGGGGGTCTACACACAGAAATGGCTTTTCTGAAAGCCCTTGGGCATTTGCTTTCCAGCAGTGGCTGGACTGAGACTTTAGTTGAAGCCAACATTGCATCATCTGGTACAGCCGACTCTTTTCTGACTGCAAGCCACATTACAAAAACACGCTATGCTCATCAAGTGACTGCCTGTGTTCTTTATGACTTGATGAAGAAGGCATATGAACAATCTGTAGCTGAAAAACAACAAAATGAAGAATCTTCATTTGAAAACTGGTGCGATGCCAAAGCCGAAGAGTCTCCAATGTTCAAATTCTGGTCGCTGGTGCTAGAATTGCAGATGACACTTCACGTTTTTTTGACTTCTCTTCGTTGCGGGAACTTTAACGTGTACGTTCAGAGCCTCAAGAAAATTGTGCCTTGGTTTTTTGCATTTGATCAGTGCAATTACGCAAGATGGTTGTCAGTGCACATCCATGACATGGAAAGACTAAAAGAGCTGTGTCCTGCTGTCTTCGAGCAGTTTGACCAGGGAAACTTTGTTCTCCAGAAGAGTTGTCGACCCTTCTGTAAACTGGCTTTGGATCAAGCACATGAACAAAACAATGCAGTCATCAAGGGTGATGGAGGAGCTATAGGTTTGACAGAGAACCCTGCTGCTTTGCGTCGTTGGATGATAGGTGGGCCAGAAGTGTCACGCGCCATTCAAGAGTCTGAAGAAGCATTTGCGGCCGACAAGCCCAATAGTCCCAGCAGTAGTACAAAGCACCATGAACAAAACAAATCATTTCAAGAGAGATTCAAAAGTGACATAGATAATATGCTGAACACTATCGAACGCTATGGCAATCCGTTCATGGACAACAGCAAAGACCTCTTGGTGATGCACAGCAAGGACATTGTCGACCCAACTGTTGTCACATCACTTAAATCCATGCACTCCATAGGACTTGACCAGTACCAAAACTTTGAAAGTAAACGACTTCATACGCGCCAGACAAAGATTTTTCATCCCCTGAAAAAAAAAAAAACTGGCAACAATGTCTAGTCCAAAGAATAGAACAATTAGCAGGAGTTCTCAGCAAACATTACTTTTGAAGAGAAACTGCAGCCTATTCAGCAAGCTTTTCATCGCATGTTTGACACGAGGCGGCAATCTGCGTGAATTCTTCATGCATGAGAACTATCCCTTCCCTCCTTCTCTATCGGATGGTGGACTCCTACGTCAGACACAAAAGTCTGCTCTTCTTGAATGCTTACAGCCGCACTTCACCGCACATGAGACTGGGGCCATTCCACCTGTGAACATGGTCATTATTGATGGAGCTGCAGCGGTTAACATGGTCCCACCCAGCAATGCAAGAAGCTTTGGGGATTATGCGACAACAGTCTTCATCCCCTTTCTTTTAAGTCAGCTTCAGCATGCTTCACACCGCCTGGATGTAGTGTGGGACATGTACACCGCAGACAGTTTGAAAGCCCAGACATGGAACAAAAGAGGAAAAGGAATCAGGCGCAGGGTGACAGCTGGTACCATCATTCCAGCCAACTGGACCAGTTTTCTTAGATGTATCGACAACAAGAAGGAGCTGTTTGGTTTTTTGGCAGACAACATTGCACAACTAGAAACTGACAAGGTGATTGTGACCACAAAGGGACAATTTGTACTATGCAATCAAGCCATGCCTGCTGGTCTCGAGGCACTCCAACCTTGTAACCACGAAGAAGCCGATACGCGAATGATTCTGCATCTCGCCAAAGCATCAAAAGACCACAAGACATTTCTTATCAGAACTGTGGATACAGATGTGGTGGTCCTGTCTGTAGCTGCAGTTGTCAACCATGAAGTTGAAGAGCTGTGGTTGGCCTTCGGCACTGGCTCACACTTCAGGGTTCTACCAGCTCATGAAATCGCTGCATCATTGGGTCCATCCAAAGCAAAGTCTTTACCAATGTTCCATGGCTTGACAGGCTGTGATACCGTCTCAGGCTTCAATAATATTGGCAAGAAGAAGGCATGGCATGTTTGGGACGTTTACGAAGAGGTCACAGCCTGCTTTTTGAGATTGTCATCTGCACCTTCTTATATCAGCGACCTCGACATGGCAATCATTGAGAGATTTGTGGTTCTGATGTATGACAAAACCAACAATGAACTTGATGTGAACAGTGCCAGGGTCAACCTCTTCACGAAAAGATCTCGCCAATTTGACAACATTCCACCAACAAGTGCAGCACTTCTGCAGCATGCCAAGCGAACTGTGTACCAGGCGGGACACATCTGGGGACAAGCGTTTGTGACAACACCACAGCTTCCAAATCCATGTGACTGGGGATGGCAGTACTGTAAAGGCCAGTGGCAGCCTTTCTGGACTCATCTACCTCAAGCTGCTGATGCATGCAGGGAGCTGATGAAGTGTTCTTGTGTAAAAGGATGCAAGAAGAGATGCACGTGTGTCCGTGAAGGGCTCAAGTGCATGGCTTTGTGTTCTTGCAGTGGTGACTGTGTTCAGAATGGAATGGGTGGTGCTCACTGACTCTACATGTACAGGTAATGATCTTGCAGTGGTGACTGTGTTCACAATGGAATGGGTGGTGCTCACTGACACTCTTTTTTGCACCCGTAACGAACTGTCATTGTTTCAAGCCTTATTGTTACTCCTAACGGAGAAATTCAGTCAATCAATGGATTTAAACCATTACTGATGATTTCAATGACAGATTTATATAGAAAGCCGATTTTAGGTGATATCATTTGCTTGTTAAAATAAGACCATTTTGTAATACTGAATTTCAAACTGATGTAATGCATACTGAATTTCAAACTGATGTGTAAAAGGGCCGGATCACTTACATTTGGGAGGGGGGGGGGGGGTGGTCCAAAATTAATGTTGGAGAGATTGCTGGCCGGTGCAAATTCGAAGACGCGTAGCGGTTGAATGATGTAGGGGGGGTCTGGGGGCGTCCCCCCCCCCCAGAATTTTTGAGAAGAATGGTGCGAATTTGTACAATCTTGTGTCATTTTTAATCTGTTTTTTTCACTTTCATAAACACTGAAATAACCACCTGAAGCAGAGATTTGACCTGTCTTGGGTATGCCTTTATTTTGTTTTTTCATCAAGGCGGTCACAGTTGATACTTCAGTGTATCAAAGTTTTATGTTGTATAAATGGCAGACGCCTATACATGTAATGTGTATTGAATGGTGTGAAATGTCAGATGGCTGGTTAATCGACTTAAATGAATCAGCTTGAATTGGCGCCTCACGGCCTTGTTTCCCGTTTACGCACTGCACTGTGCAGGGTGATATTTTTTATGGGTTGAAAAGGGGGGGGGGGGGGGGGGGGGGGGGGGGGGGGGGGGTCCATGGACCCCCTGACCCCCCTCTGGATCCGGGCCTGACTGTCTGTTGCATTTGTTTACTATGTCTCAAAGGATTTGTGGAATTATCACAAATGTTTGTCATAGTTAAATGAGTTATGTGTATTTTAATGGTATAAAACGCGTGTTTCGGCAGCCATTTTGGATTATGTAATCATGTTTGTTCGAAGTTTTACAACAAAATGTTCCTTCATGACATCTAAGATTGTTCAGAACATCAAGACAAACCCGTCCTGTTATGATTTTGTCCAGATTGTGTGCTTTTTTGGGGTCCTAATCAAATGAGAAGATTATGTTGGTAGCCATTTTGGATTACGTCACCTAATTTTGTTCGAAGTGTAAACTCACAATGTCCCTGCGTCTAGAATTATTCGGGACATCAAAACAAACATTCCTGCCAAATTTCATACTTGTTACATGCAAATGCACAATTCTATACCTTACATCTTGGACTATAAAGCAATAATCATGTAATGTAATATAATCTCATCTCACCTCATCATCTCAACACCGCATCTCGATTTATTTTGTAGGAGATCTTCATTGAGTACTTTGAGTTAGAGTTCCTTTTTCTACTAGGTTCAACTTATCTTATGAGTGTATAATGTAACGATGTTAACAGTAATGTTCATTGTATTAATTGTGCAGATGTCCATGCAGACTTGGCGTGACTGGTTGTGTTCTAACCCATTGCAGCAGCAAGAGCTATAACTCTTCTTCTGGCATCAATCAAGTCCTGGTGTCTGAGGCGTCACTATTAAACGACGTCAACAGACCATACTTTCATCATAACAGGCATTAGCAGTCACCACGTCATTAACAGTCACTGCAGTATCAACATCGAAAATCACAACAGGAACAGCAACAGCAAGACTGGACTACTTAGTATCAGTTTACGTCTTGCCTGTGTACAACGATCCGTTTCAAGAATGCTATCGGAGTTTAGTGAAGCACAAATCATGGTCTTGTATATAACAGAACTATGATTCTGGTCCCGCAATAATTGTGCATCAAATTGTGTTGAAATTGTAAGCAGAAGCGTCGTTTCAAAATAATTATTCTTGTGTAAGAAAAAACCCCAACCTTGTGCCAAACCTTGAGGATCTTGTGATTTCATGTGTGCACTTGGATTACAATTAGTCATCTGCCAATCGTTCCAAACCTACATTTTTATTCAGTGTGTAGTAGGTTACCAAACATCGTGATAATATAGTGAGCTGATTTCTGAGTGTAAATGTGATTTCAATACATTAATGAATTTCGCCGCTTTTGTATCAGTTGTGCGTCATCATCATGATTGTAGTTGCAGAAGTTAATTTCTCCACCTTTGTTACATAATCCATGACGGGTACATCGATGACGTCAATGACTGACTCAACA
>CM072512.1:17194096-17246596 GCA_036898135.1 Oncomelania hupensis | reverse complement strand
GGTTGTTTCGGCAGATCTTTTATGCGGACCAGGGGTGAGTACTCTTTCAGCCAAATTTTGGTCTTGATTTTGTAGTCCCTATTCGGCTCTTTGCAGTCAGCGGGACCATTTAAGCAACGAATAACTAACTAACAGGTTCAAACCCCAAGCTGGACAAATCATAGCTGAAGAGCAAGCAGGATTCAGAGCAGGGCGAAGTACCATTGAACAGATTTTCAACCTCAGAATAATCTGCGAGAAATACCTACAGCACCAACAACATGTATATTATTTGTTTGTAGACTTCAAAAAAGTATTTGACCGAGTCTGGCATGCATCTCTGTGCGCAACCATGAGAGTATGCAACATCAGCCCTAACATTAATAAAGTCATCAAAAGCCTGTATTTAGACATTTAATATAACGTCTATTCGCATCCTTAATATTAGACAACATATTAAATTATAAACAGATTAAATAAAAATTCAATTAAATGAATTAACACGAACAAATATTAATATAACGACATAATTATATAACATAAATCTATTGTTATTGCTTATTTATGATTTATGAATAGGTAAGAAAGCGAGATAACAACATACATGCTTATTCCAATCATCGCGGACAATATATTTAAATTTATAGTAATTGAAAAATACTTACAGATTAATCTATGCACAATAAATATTTCATTATAAATATAACTATTTAACCTAATACTTCGAACATAGCTATTCCTATGAAACCTTGGTTAAAACTTACATTTGAACTCTACGGATTGTTTTAAATGATCAGTATATTTTACAAAATTAATTTTAATGATAAATGGTACCCGTTTGAATGATTACCATATTGAAAATGATATCGTCATTATATCTTATGCCGTTTTTTTTAATTGACGTCATAAAAGTTGTATTATTTTTAAGAAATTGTATATTTGATGTCATACTTTGCATACAATTGACAATGATGCTTTTTAAGCATTTGATAAAAGGTGCATGATTCCATTCTTTTTCTTGTTGTTGTTGTTGTTGTTGTTGTTGTTGTTGTTGTTGTTGTTGTTCTTCTTCTTCTTCTTCTTCTTCTTCTTCTTATTATTATTATTATTATTATTATTATTATTATTATTATTATTATTATTATTATTATTATTATTATTATTATTATTATTATTTACATACGATTTTAAGTCGATCTTGAATGCTATTTAATTTATCATAACTGCTAGGTAAATATCTCTGTATATCATTACATTGTAATATTAAGGTTTTAGATGGTTATATTTTCATTACAAATGCAAGTAATAGTTTTACAAAATTTTGTTTTCCAAGAGTGTAAATATAATCTAAATGGTAAGCTATAAATATCTATAAGGACTACTCATATACTTTACACCTTACAGGATTATTGCTTTAGGTCCAGCGGACTCTTCCGAGCCAAATCAGGACCATACTCATATACTAATTAAACATTAATCTGATAATTTTTCTTAGTAATAGTATTAATTATACAGTACATTTCTTTAGCTGATAGCCTAATATGAATTTTCATAGAAATAATATTTTTTGCTTCCTGTTTTTCAGCTCTATCTCTATATCATTATGTATTATTCCACAATGTGATGGCAGTCAACACAAATTTATATTTATTCCTCTGCTTTTTAAAGATTGAATTATGTCTCATATATTATATAATCTATGTCATGATTTTTATTAGAATTTAAAGCATATAATACCGATTGTGAATCCACACATAGGAGAATACCATACAAAGCAAGTGATGACATTGTGTTTATAGCAGTAATATGACAGTCTATTGAAAACAGTCTTTTTCATTAATTTACTAACATGCGAACTAAGAGCTATTGAGTCCCTTCGTGATTTTCCACTTTTTAATATAGGTATAATTATAGATGATTTCCAAATATGTGGCAGATTACTTGTTTCCCAGCATTTTTGTATGATTTTATGTAAATATTTTAACCACACGTCCGGAAGATGTTGTAAAAGTATATAAGAATCCCCGTCACATCCTACAGCAGACTTTTTATTTCCCAAACTTTAATGCCTGTATGACAAGGCTACCAGTGCAGCCATCCACAACAGCGCCATTAGGAACTGGTTCAGAACAACAATCGGCGTGCGTCAAGGATGCCTACTCTCTGCAACACTCTTTAACATCTTCCTAGAGCGCATCATGTCAGATGCCCTTACAGCTCACGAAAACTGTCACGTGGGGTTTATGGGCTCTGCACAATGGAATTATGGACCCTCACGTTTATTCGGTGGGAACTGCTAGTAAGTCACCCTATGAACTACTTTAATAAATTTATTTGTTTAGCTCGTTCTGTGTTAAGGTTGGGGTACAGAAATAGATAGAAAAATGGTAAAAGATTACTGTCACACTAGCTTTCACACGGCTATGAATCATATGTAGTCCAGCCCCTTGATAACAGTTAAACTCACACATTTATTTCTTCTACTCTATACAAGATTCTCTAAGTACTAATCTAACTTAAAAAGTCTCTTTCGATGCTAATAGTTCGATCGCTGATAGTCTAGGTAGCTGTTATTTCTTCCTCGGGCACTTGCTATTATATCTCATGTAGATTTGGACTACTGTGGTCCGTTTTACAGTTTCTGAAGAGTTGGACTACTGTGGTCCTGTTTTGATCAGGTTATGTGCACTTGGTTGAACACACTTAACTGCGAGATGGTGCGAGCGAAGTCCTTCTGTGAGGTAGCTTCTGGTCCACCTGTCTCGTTGTGTAGTTGGGTTCCCTTGCCACGCTGTGGGGTCTGATAGGGTGTTTTTCAAGGTAGCTCTTTCCGACTTGTGCGGTAGCGTCTCCTCAACCAACTCGTCGTTTCTGTGGAGTGGGGTTCACAGGATAGCTCGGGATAGCTCGGGATAGCTCGCCTGCTCGTCTGTAATATAAGAGACGAAATTCTGCACAACCCTGAATAATCGGTTTGTGCAGAGCGTCTCACTGAAAGCCAAGTAGCCCTCAGTGATAGCTCCACATCTCTATACATAAGCGACGAACATTCTGCTACTTCCGGGTTCCACTGGAATCTCAACTCTAAATTCCTATACATACATAAATATCAATTGTGTCTAACTATACACATACAGAATTAATAATAATATAAACATTCAGTGGTACAGCCACTGGTCTGCAAACATACATATAAGTTAAACAACAGTGGTTCCGTACGGGATACAACATGGCGGCGCAACCGGTCGTGTTTCGCCTCGTGGTAGGCTCTTCCACGTGGTCACGCAAATTCGGATTAACAATTCACATTTATGCATAGCAAATTCTTCAAACATAATTTCAACAATAATATAAATATATCACGATGAAACAGAAGGGTGTTCATTTACCTGTTTGACAAGTTCAGGCCCGTAGTGACTTGATAGAATTCTATGCTTCTAAGTCCTGCTTCCTGGTCTAAGTGTGGAGAGATTTCTCTGTCAGCTTTCTAGCTGTTAACACTTCGGTGTATTCCTCCCAACTGACCAAAGCTGTGTTAGGCCCGGACCAAGTCAAACTGGCTCGAACCGCTTTGCCTAAGCTCTCATTGGGTAAAATATTTACGACTCTCGCACACAGTGCTGATTAACTACGCAGCGTGGGTCGGGCTCGCGGTGTGTACTTTTATTGCTGCTGTGTTATATACTGACTCTCTACTATTACAAAAACTACACAAGGCTAAATAGTCAATGAGCAGAGTTAAAACTAGCCAGTTCGTGACAAAAACACAGTCAGCATAGGGGGTAGAGTAATCTCCAACCTCCATTTCGCGGATGACATTGATGGGTTGGTTGGAGTGGAGCAAGAACTTGAACATCTGGTACAGAGACTCGACACCACCTCCAGAGACTCTGGAATGGAATTAAGTGCAGAGGAGACCAAAATGATGACCAACAACACCAATGGAATCAATACAAACATAAAAGTTCAAGGCCAATCCCTCAACATAGTGCATAGCTTCAAATATTTAGGAGCCATTGTATCAACAATGGCTCCCGACAGGAAGTCCTCTCCAGGATCGCACAAAACAACTGCCGCCCTGGCAAGGTTGAAGCCCATTTGGAAAGACAGGACCACCAACAGTGTACACTCCAAGGTTAGGCTGTTGCGCTCCCTTGTCATCTCCATCTTCCGCTTGCGACACATGGACCCTCACAGCAGACCTACAACGAAGAATACAAAGAATGGAGATGAGGTGTTACAGAAGACTTTTGGGCATTTCCTGTACCCAGCTCATCACAAACGACGGAATCCGGCAGATCATCATATAAACCATTGGACAACACGATGACATGCTCACAGTGGTGAAGAAACGAAAACTCCGATGGTATGGCCACATCACCAGAGCAGCAGCCCTTGCAAAGACCACCCCTGAAAGGAACGGTGCAAGGAGGCAGAAGAAGGGGGAAACAGAAAGAGAGGTGTGAGGACAACATTAGAAAATGGACTGGCATGACACTGAGCGAAGCCATGGGGGTTGCTGAAGACAGAGGAAGATGAAGTACGCTGGTTAAACATAGATGGTGCCCCAACGACCTTCGAGTTGTGGGATAGGACAGGATAGGTCTGTGTATTCTTTTGCCTTATCGAATTGAAAACCGAGAATGCACTTCTACATTTTGTTTGTGCTGATAAGATACACCTATGGGGAAATAAGGAATTTTATTTCAGAAGAAAGACACTACTATTGCTTGGCATGCGTTTCATTTGTGAGTGTATGTGTGTGTGAGTGTGTACGTGCGCGCGCGCGTGTTTGTGTGTGTGTGTTGCCTCACTGAATTGGAAACTGCTGTTCTCTCGCTCCGTATTAGAAGTTAACATAATTGAATGACGAAGTGAAGATAAAATCAATATTATGATAAGTTTGCACAGAAAAATTATGAGGACCAAAAAAAAAACAATCTTTAGAAAAAGAACGGAAAGTGCAAAATTAATGGCACTTTGAAATAGACAATCATTTATTACAAGTGTCTAGATGAGAAAGGTTAATGCTATTATATTTTGAAAAGATGATGTGGCATTGCATCTGTCATTCTTATCTCTGATAACTTGTATGATTGCCTGTTGTTTTCTGCTGAATTCTATTAAACCAAATAATCCCGATTTGTAATTTGACGTTTGTATGACTGGTATAAGAAAGAAAAAAGATTTTGTAGGGCTTGTAATATAATTATGGGTTCTATTGGGAATTTCACTTTATAATTTTAGTATCCAAAGCACGAGCAAATTCGTCCATTGGTTATTTCTAGTAAACATTTATTGTGCAAGCCAATACTTAATGTATATAATTTGTTTCGGGAAATAACACAACTGTTTCTAAAACTGAGTAAATTCAAAACATTCAAAATATTAAACAATTTTGCTGGAATTTGATTGTTCTGAATGTAAAAAGTTGGACTGACATTAATGCTATTGTTATTTATTTAGAACTGAATTGTGATTGTTATGCTTATGTTTTTGTATCCTCCCAAAAGGGGCGAGTAATGGGGATTAAATCTTGAACTTGTATTCTCCAAATTCCGCAACTCAGTATGATACCCATAGATTGTAAGCTGACCTCGGCGTAACTGTTTGTTTTTTTAAATGGTCCAATAAACAAAACAAAATGATAGCTATCACAATGACACGTGGTTGCATTATGATTTTGAGCGGGTGTGTTTGCTGTGTTGTTGGTGTTGTGTGTGTAAGTAGAAGGCCGTGAGTTGGGGCTTAATTTTACCCTTCCATCGCATGTAATTCTTATTTGACGCCAGTTTGACTGTTACATTCCAAATTTAGGATGCCATATTATAGGAATAGAGAACAAAAAAGCTGAATTGTTCTATTGTTTGTATTATTTGTAAGGAGCTGGGTCGTGTGGAAGAGTGGGTTAAAATAATGATAACCCTGCTTACAGCTTCCAAACCAATTCACCTTGCTACCAGGTGTAAACGAGACGCTAAAGTATTGTTATAATAAGCCAAAGTGAATGTCAGAGACTACCTGTGGCCCGCAAACTGCAGGAACAGGGTTCTGTTTCAGAAATATAACTCGCTCAGCAAGACACTGACACTCTGCGTGGGGATACTAAGCTTTGTAAACATCAATTTCGCATTCCGGTGGTATCAGATCATAAAACAAGCACCAGACTAAGCAAAGTGGAGAGGACTAGAGGTGGAGAATAAGCAGGCTAGAGGTGTGTCCTAAAATGATTGCAGTTGTTAGGTATCCCTGCCAGGTGTCAAAGCAGTTTAGCGATTCAATACATCTCTGCCTTAACTTCAGACCACCAGTTCTGCAGCCAAACAGGCATGATTGCCTGTGCATGTTACGTGGAACTTGTATCGAATGTATCAGTAGTTCCCCCCCCCCTCCTCTCTCTCTCTCTCTCTCTCTCTCTCTCTCTCTCTTTGTCTCTCTCTCACTCTCTCTTTCTCTCTGTCCCCCCCCCTCCCTCCGCCGCTTCTGCCCTCAAATCCCACCCACTTCTCACGCACCTCTCTCTCTCTCTCTCTCTCTCTTTCTCTCACTCTCTCTCACTCTCTCTTTCTCTCCCCCCCCCCCACTTCTGCCCTCAAATCCCACCAATTTCTCACGCACCTCTCTCTCTCTCTCTCTCTCTCTCTCTCTCTCTCTCTCTCTCTCTCTCTCTCTCTCTCTCTCTCTCTCTCTCTCTCTCTCTCTCTCTCTCCATCTGTCCATGTCGGTATTTCGTTTAAGTAGTTGATAATTTCAAACGACTTTTTTGATGCTATTTTGATGCTATTTTATATGTTGAAATTGACCAATGGCCTTTTTTTCAATAAAACATCCGAATAGCTCTCTCTCTCTCTCTCTCTCTCTCTCTCTCTCTCTCTCTCTCTCTCTCTCTCTCTCTCCAGGTTGAAGATTAGGCTTTCGAGCCTAAATCCTGTATATTGTAATAAACGGTTCAATGTTCAATGGCTGCAATGTTCTCTCTCTCTCTCTCTCTCTCTCTCTCTCTCTCTCTCTCTCTCTCTCTCTCTCTCTCTCTCTCTCTCTCTCTCTCTCTCTCTTTCTTTCTTTCTTTCTTTCTTTCTTTCTTTCTTTCTTTCTCTCTCTCTCTTTCTCTCTCTCTCTCTGTCTCTCTCTCTCTAAATGTTTTCTTTAAACTTTTCGATGCCCAGGTGTCAAACCTATGCTTCTGTATGCAGCAGAAATATGGGGCATTACACGTTTTCATGCTATTAAATCTACCCATTTGTTTGCTTGTAAGCGTATTTTGAGTGTGTCTCCCAGGACTCCAAAATGTCATGGTTTATGGAGAACTTGGTCGTTATCCAATGTTTATTGGCAGTGCTTTAAGTGCAGTCAGATACGGGTTCAAACTGCAAGACTTGTTTCTTGTTAGACTACCAAAGCAAGTATATGAAATGGACAAAAACAGATTTTTGAGACTACCTGTAGGTCAACCTGATGTACATAACTGGGCTTCCAATATAAAACACTGTTTTGACATTTTTGGTTTTTCTCATGTTTGGTTGAAAGGGGGAGTGTGAAATAAGAAAGCTTTTTTACGCGTTTTCAGACAACGTATGATAGACTGCTACAAACAGGAAAGGTTTAGTAAATTGATGGATAGCGAAAGGTTCTCAATGTATGGTTCATTTAAATCACTGTTGCAGTGTGAGAAGTACATAACAGATATTACTATAAATAAGTTCATAAATATCTTTGTAAAGTTACGTCATTATAGACTTGAATGGAAATAAAAGATACACTATTGTTCCAGAGACATGCCCTTTCTGTACATCTGTTGAAAATGAAATGCATTTTTTGTGGTCTTTCGGAACGGGTAAAAGTGAAAGTGATTGTGTGTTCGTTTCGTCCAACGAGAGGCACGCCGGGAGATTCTTACGCCGCGTTACGAAACGAAACGAACGTGTTTTTGTGCGCTTTCGATTCCAGCACCTAGTTTCGTTGTGATTTTATTGAGCACACACAGGGCAGGCCCAGAGGCAGAGCACTATTATGCCTACGTAAGGCTTCTTCTAACAAATCATGATTTGACACGAATGTAACGATTAGGTTGAACTTTAAAGATGGATTAGTGCTCTAACATTGAAGATATTTTACATTCTAGCTTCGAGTTTCATTTTTGTCACATAAAACAGTTTTTGGACTGCTGATTGGTGATACAGAATAGATAGATTCTAGACAGCCATGACGGCTTTTCAGTAGCTCGTTTGAAAATACGTTTTAAGTCTGAGACCGAGTTTAGATCCCCATTATTCCTTCTAAAATGGTTGAGTAATGTACCATATACAAATTCAAATAATTTTTGGACATTTTACAAACGATTTAATAACCAAAATGTACTCACTAACATTAGTTCGTGGAAATCAGGTTTTCCACGAAGTTTTATTCCTTGTGGTAGGCAGACTTCGTGACCTTTCACCACGGGAAGTTAAAGCGTCACATAAATTGCTGACGTCACAACAATAAGTAGTCCCGATTCACATTCACTTTCACTTTCACCCGCTTTCGAAAGATCCCTATTGTCTAGCATATTCGTGACAAGTACATTTTGAGGCACTTCAGTGTTGACGTACCACCATTAATGTTTTTCTTATTACAAAGGGATAGTACGATTACTACAAGGGCTGTAGCGATGTTTACGTACTATGCAATGAAAAACCGTGAAGAATTGTTGACTTAAAAGTAATTTAAAATATTTTTAATTTTCTTTGAGACACAGTCTGTGAAATGACGCGTGTTTGTCATATATACTTCTTTTTTTTTTTTACTTTTTTTTAAATTTTGGGGTGAATTTTTCTTTCTTTTTCTCCGTGTCTCTTGTGTTACCCCCGGATCGCGATATTTTTTCCCCCACATCAGGTCTGAGGGAAACCGTAAATGGAACGACTTCAGACCTAAACCGTACAGCGTTGTTACCTCCCTTTCGTGCTCTTCAGTGTCTTTGTTACGATTGAGACGCGCACGATCAAGTTGTTTTGCAAAGCATGCAATGATAGCGTGTATTTACCTTTGATTTGATTTTTCGTTGTAACTAGAAAAGGCTTTGTATAATGTTGATAATTTTCGTCGGTCGATATTGAGAGTTGAGAATTTTCTGGAATTAGTTGTTTATTATCGATCTTATAGACTTTATAGGAAAAGCTGGTCGAATAATGTGTGTGACGTAACGCAGTTCCAGTGACGAGTTTTATTTTAATATGGTGTTATTGCGTCATGATTGAATGTTCGAATCTTTTCTCATTTCAGAGAGGCTATTTAAATAATGCACTGTACGAAAAACGATGCTTAACGTCCTATTGCATGAGCGTTAAGGACAATAAAATTGGGCTAAAAAGCCCTCATCATACATATTTACCAGACCATTTGGTCTGGCTCTGCACTGTCTGCTTGTAGGATGATCTTTGTAGTGATTTTGGGAAAGCGATCTTGTAGGCAGTTGTTGATGTTTGCTGAAAGAAGTTGGAAAACTTCATACGACGACTCCTGATACAGTGATAGTCTAGTATTCTATTGCTAGTAGGCCCTACTAGTATTTGTTGTCCGCTTGACGTTGTCATTGTGTTGTTAGTTTAAGTATTAAAGTAGATTAGTATTAGTAGGCCTACTCAGGGGCGTTTTTGGGGGTGTGCACTTGTGCACGTGTACACACCCCCTAGCGGTCCCCCCCAAAAAAGGGAGGGAGAAAGGGAGAAGAAAAAAGAGAAAAAACAATACTAATTCTCACTCCGCACATAGTTTCATGTACCCCCAAATTAGTTTTTGTTTAATTTTTTTTAATTAATCAGTTCTAGATCTACAGGTATTTCTTGTTCATGCATCAAGTCAGTGTTGAATAAAACTGATGTGAGTGGGGTATTTCTTGTTTTATTTGCTGTAACCTTATCTGTCTTTTTATAAACCTTTATGGGAGACGTACTGCTATTGCAAATTTAATCATCAGAGTTTGCAGAAGGGTGTGTGTGTGTGTGTGTGTGTGTGTGTGTGTGTGTGTGTGTGTGTGTGTGTGTGTGTGTGTGTGTGTGTGTGTGTGTGTGTGTGGTGAGGCTAACAGAGGACTTTATCACAAAACAATACTGTTTTCAAAGTAATGCCCAGAATGCGCCAGCTTGCACAGATTTTAACCACTATTTTCACATTTTCCGGGGGAACATGCCCTCGGATCCCACCCCCCACCCCCTAGTTCACCCGCCCGCTTCGCAGGGTCGCGCTTGTGGCTTCCCCACCTCGCATTAATGGTTTCAGGGAAGAGTGCACACCCCCTCAACATTGGCAAAATCCGCCCCTGCTACTCAATTCTGATAGTCTATTATTCTATTCCTAGTACTAGTATTTGTTGTCAGCCAAAACATTGTCATTGTGTTGTTAGTTACTGTAGGCCTGTGTTTGAATCTTTGATGTTAGGTAGTTTTGATTGTTGTGAGCTGGTTCCTTACTAATTTATTTATTTAACTCTTAACTGCAACTTGTAAGTGGTACAGTAAAACCTCCGTTTTGAGACCCTCTCTTAAACGACTTCCTCCAACACACGACCGGAAAAAATTCACCGATGCTTTATATTATATAAACGACCTCTCTCTTAAACGACTACCTTTAAAACGCGACTTGCGACCTTCAAATAATTAAATTTTACCACCTAGCACCTGAAAAATTCAGATTCCAAAGCAATTGTATATTTGTGCGCTTGAAGAAAACAGTTTCGTTTACAACTTTTAACAGCAGACGACGCATTGAAGCAGCTAAGAAGTCGGAAAGGGAAATAACTCATGCGCCTTAAATTTGTCTTGAAAACAAAGATGGGGTGTAAAGTGGCTAAATCGCTTACACGAAAGGCTTTAACTCTAGAGGAACCTGTAAATGTTATTAAACGTAGCCAGCGTGGTGAAACAGCAATTTCAATTGCAAGAACACTGGATGTAGGAAAAACTCAGATCCAGAACGTCATTGGTGATCAAGCACGGATAATGAAAGGCTGGGAGTCTGGTGCAAACAGTGGCAGCCAGGCAGGGAATACGCCAAAGAGAAGACGTCTACTTATGAAGAATTAAATAAGAAGGTCTGGCAGTGGTTTTGTGATGCTAGAGACAAAAACATTCCAAACATGCACTCAACACTTACATACACTTTTAAACAATTATCATACCAACATTGATTTTTTATTTTGTAAATAATGAGGAACAGGAAGATATTGACTGTATTGGTTGTGAAACAGAGTTTATTCTATATTCTAAAACATGGTAGATGTTCCCTATACTTAATGGTATGTGTACTTTTTGTACATGCATTTATTTTACTTAAATAATTTTCTAAATGTCTTTCTCGAAAATGTCCTACCTCTTTTTTAAGACCCCTCCAATTTAAGATCTCGTTTTCATGGCAATTTCAAGGTCGTAAAACGGAGGTTTTACTGTACTATATTTCAAGCGCATGCCCCTTGTCAGGGCTTTATTAAATTGTATTGTGGGAATTTGTAAACGCCATGAGCCTTTGTAGTATCTAGGCATGCTCATTTATACTGAGACTTTAAAAGAAATCTATTGCTAGTACTAGGCCTACTAAGCATTTGTTGTCAGCAAGACTTTGTCATTGTGTTATTAGTTACCACTGTGTTTGATTTTATGTAATTTTTAATGTATTGCTAGTAAGCTTACCACTAAGTATTTTTTGTCAGGAAGTCATTGTTATTGTGTTATTAGTTAGCACTGTGTTTGATGTTAGTTTGGATCGTTGTCACCTGGTTCTTTATTAATTTATATATTTAACTTGTAACATTATCTTGTAAGTGGTAATATTTTTCAAGCGCATGTTCTTTTCATTTTTTTTTTTTTCAATTATGTGGTGCCCCAACGAGTTACGGGATAGGATAGGATAGGATAGAATAGGATGGGGCACCACCTTCGAGTTATGGGATAGGATAGGAGAGGATTAGATCGCTATTCCTATCCTATCCCGTAACTCGAAGGTCGTTGGGGCACCACACATGATCGTTTAACCAGCGTACTCCATCTTTCTCTGTCCTCATTAACGGTTAGATCGCTGATAATGGTACACTTTGAGTATATCAGAACCCATATATTTGTACGTTTAGTATTGCAGTCATTTGAAGTCCCCTATACGCACTGTGTCCGGGGACGGTAATCTACCAAAGTAAAGTAAAGCAGTCATTTCGGCCAAGACATCTGTTGGTCAAGAAGGCAAAGAACAATGAAGAAAACAATTTTACACATATTTTTTTTTAATACAGCGTATGTTAATATTAAGGCAATTGCATAGCCAGGACAGGTGAAGAACTTTTCAGAAATAATTTCAAACCATTTGTACCAAACTAGGAGTTGGGTCACTCTCACTCAGACCCTTATTTTGGTGTGGTAGGCTTGTGTGCGTGCTGTTTAAACCATCTTCATCATTGTTCTTTCTCTAGTTGCCCCTTTATGCCAAACGCTTGTTATTAGTATCCGGTATGGGATCCATTACATTACATTACATGATTATTGCTTTAGGTCCAGCGGACTCTTCCGAGCCAAATCAGGACCAGACAACCCCTGATCCGCATAAAAGATCTGCTGAAACAACCTTAGTGGTAAAACTGAAGGCACTCCACCAGCCAGTCACTTTACAATAAAGACATCCCACGCAGGGGACGCTGAGGCTATACTCTAATTTATTGAACCCCCGTTTACAAATACAAAATAGAATACAAATGTTATTATAAAATATCAACAAAATACATACATATAAAATGCCTACATTGCTAAATAATAACATCATAGGAAGCCCTAGTGAACACCTGGCAGAAAGCGTCCAATATTCCCAAGCTGATCCAACAGACCTCACACACAAATAAGGAGTCTTGTCCTGGAACAGTTTTCAAGAAAAAAGGTAGGTGACTGGTCTAGATAAGAAGAAGATAGTATAGCAGATTGATAGAACAGAGCAGGAATGAGAAAGAACAAATGAGAAAAACAGCGACAGTGGGAATTTAAAGCACTTAATTTCCAGAAAGTGGGGATACTATTTATACTAAAACACCCGCAACCCAACGGGGGTAGGGGATCCATTGGGCAGCCAGAAGCGCCCGTTGTTTTGCGTTACTGGTCCACTTTACACTAATAAAGTAAAGGTCATAGGCAGCGTAAAGTATTATTTTTAGTCGCCGGTTTCCTATGCTGAAGGTCTGATTCCCGCAAGGGGGCGAACGTTTGTGACTTAGGTCTGAGACTATTGAGGTCACCGGGTACTCCGGTTTCCCCGTCTTCCTATACGCTTGCGAAACTTGGACCCTCGCAGCAGACCTACAACGAAGAATACAAAGGAAAGGAGATGAGGTGCTACAGAAGACTTCTGGGCATTTCCTATACCCACCACATCACTAACGACAGACCATCACACAAGCCATCGGACAACACGATGACATGCTCACAATGGTGAAGAAGCGGAAACTCCGATGGTATGACCACGTCACCAGAGCATCTGGCCTTGCAAAGACCATCCTGCAAGACACGGTGTAAGGAGGCAGAAGAAAAGGGAGACAGAAAAAGAGATGAGAGGACAACATTCGAGAAGGGGCTGGCTTGACGCTGAGCGAAGCCATCAGGGTTGCTGAGGACAGAAAGATGGATACGCTGGTTAAACTATCATCTGTGGGTGCCCCAACAACCTTCGAGTTACGGATTTGGATAGGATAGGATAGGACTCTCCTTTCGGCAATAATGTATTGGATGAAGTAAATATGAACATTTTAAAAATACAAATTCGATTTCTTTTCCCTCTTCTAATAGCGATATTCTTACCTTTATGTTTGAGGGATAGATGTGCGTTTGTTGTGTGTGTGAGTGGGTGAAACATGTGAGCGTGTATGTTTGTACAGATCGCCGTGCTTTGAGCCTTATTTATGATTTGGAGAAAAGTGCGTATATAGTATCCATTATTATTATTATTATTATTATTATTATTATTATTATTATTATTATTATTATTATTATTATTATTATTATTATTATTATGCTGGCTAGTATCTCTGTGAAAGATTTAGCAGGCCATTCAATTCAGTGATTAAATTTGCAGTCATTTTGCAATTTTGTTTTTAATTTTGTTAAGTCAAACACTTAGAGAGGGGAAAACATCATCAGAACCAAATGGTGTAATTCGCTTAGCAATCACAGGATTTGTTAAAGAAATTTGTGTTTCATGGTGCTACATGCAACATCCATTAAATCACAGAATTGTGGTAAAATATTTCCGGGGACAGAGAAACCTTTTCTTCAAATAAGTGTGTACAGTCAGTTTTTTATTATGTAAATAAACGATCTCTGTTTATGCACAATTAAATTTCGGATAGTGTGTACCCCATGCATGGATTCGAAGTTTATAATAAATGTAATCATTCTGCCAAAGGAACAATTAGTAATTAGTTTTGCTGAGTGTTAAAGTGCCTCAGGAACTTCGCATATAGCCCTTAAAGCCTCTGATGCTCAGTTCTTAACGTTGATGGTAAGCGTCTAGGTTTTTTTAATGTCTAATAAGTTCCTGCGAATTAAATAGTGAAGGATGGAACTGCCAGCTATAAAGAACGGCGTCGTTTCCCTCATCTCGGGCATAGCAATGCCATGCAGTGTCGGAACAGAAGCAGAATTGGTTTACCTTGACGTAAATAATGTCCGATTTAGATCTGGGAAGATCGTTGACGGCTTGTGGTATTGATTTTGGCGGAGATGAAGGGTTTTGTTTGGCTGTTTCGTTTAGTGTAATTTATTTGTTTTGTTGGTTTCTTTGCGGGTGTTATTTATTTATTTATTTATTTATTTATTTATTTATTTATTTATTTATTTAATTTAATTTAAAGTCTAAATACTTTGCGGGTGTTTGCTTATGTCTGTGCATGTTTTGGTAGAATTGTTTGTTTGTTTGTTTGTTTGTTTGTTTGTTTGTTTGTTTGTTAGAGATATTGTTCTTTTTTTTAAAGCCTTGTATAATAAGACCTTATCTTCTCCAGCTCTCGGGGAACAAGCGGCCCACATTTAACTAGTGATGGCTTATCTTGCTGTTGCTGTCGTCCTTTTCGTCTTTGTTTCTTTAAGGTCCAAAGGTTTTAAGATCGTGAAGCCAGGTTATTTCACATATATTTGTTTGTTGGTTTGCTCATTTGACATCATTATGACTTGATTAGTTGATTTTGTCCTCATTCATCAACCCAAATTAATTCGAATTGATTTCACATCATGTAATCTAAAGCCGGGCGGCGTTCAAGACCTTTTTGGGCGCTCCTTATGAATCATGCCATCTTCTACGTCTTTGTTTTTGTGTTGCTATTTGCATAGTAGTGATATATATATGGGCTGCCCTATGACTGACGTATAAAATATGAGGACGCGTCGTGCATTATTGCTCTGAGAATAGTGACTCAGTATCATTATTAAGTCAGCTCAGCGTAGTATCTGAGCATCTTACGCTCCTGCTCTTTCATTACGTTTATTGTTAAAGGGATACTAGAACTTATTTCTTTAGGACTACTCCCGCGGAAGAACACGGTCGTAAACGTCACCAGGTGAATGAAGACTTATGCCTCCCACTTGGCATGCGCAGCATTCCGGAAGCTGGGAAAGGACGGGGAAAATTGTGTATCTGTTTACCGCAAGCTGCAAAAAGCGAGTTATATAGTTTTGTTACGCTCTGTTTCGAGTACTTTAACCTTTCCATAGAGAACGTCCCTGTCTTCTGAACTGCCAAAAGATGTGTAGTTTAACAGTTTACGCGTACGGATTCACAGATTATACTTAATGACCGTACAACAGATATACCAGATTAACTGTGCTCCAAGGAATCCTAAAGTCTTTTTTTTCTCCTTGGAACCTGATGTTTAATGCATTTTAAATGAAAGTTGAACTTGAATTATTATTTATGTATCTCGTGGAAGATTTAAAGTTTGCTTGCTAATACTCCTACCTTTCATTACGTTTTATCACATTTTCTTTGTAATGCCAGTCATGGTTAGATTAGGATTCGCTTGCAAATCTTTTACATGTCAACAGCTTAGCCCAACGAAGAAGTTTTGTCCAAAGGCCAGATTTGAACTACTTGTTCAAGCCGTTTTACAACATTACACACATTTTTATGGTACCAAGTGTATTCCAGTTATAGTTAGTGGGATTTCAAATTGCATCGTATCTCACCTTGCTGTCGTAAGGAAATATCTTACGATCTTTACAGAGGGGGTATCCAGAGCAAAAACATATTCTCTCTATGATTTCGCGTCTCTTGCTTTTAACAGAAATAGCATTATTTATAACGATAGGAAGTTTTGTGTGTGTCATTTTTTTTGTTTTCGTCACGAATATCGTTAAATCTTGATGGTGGGGGCTTTCCCGCTGTTAACCGTAAACTCTACCTTGTTTCGTACATACTGGAAAAGTCTCCCAGTATCTCTACCGGTCTTCAAAGACTGGCTGAGTAAAACCGCTACAAAATGAGTTTGCGTATTCTTGGTATTGTAGACCTTTAGGTTTAGCTGGCTTACGTGCTACTTTCATAAACAGTTGTACCTCCTTTTCTTTATCAAAGAGAAACAAAACGGCACACCATTCAAATGTATTACACAAATAGCGTTAAAACTTGTTTTCAAATTGTTCATTTTGGGGTTGGTATTGTGAATCGGCTTTATCCTAACAAAGCAACAACAAACATGGAATGGCAGAAAGTACAAATAGGAATCAACGTTGTTTCAATTTTTTATTCGTCAGATTAACATAAGTTGTACTGATACAAATACGAATTATTTCATTTGTTTAGCAGTAGTGTAAGTCTCCGCAAAGAAAAAGATGATGAATTTCAGTTCAGTTTATTCTTGAGATAATGCAAAAAGTGTGTTGTGAACACAAAAAAAGGAGTAAAATTCGGAGCGGCAGATCGACAACTGACCGACAACCGGACCGGCTACTGAAGATGGCGCATGATTTCAAGTACCTATATACGAAAACTCAACAAAATCGCGTCAGGTGTTTGTTTGTTTTTTTGGAAAAATTAAGCAAAACGTATTTAGCAACAAAATGACTCCAGCGACCTTCACCTTTGCGATAGAGAAAACGTCATTGGACGGGAGGAAAGCCACTAACCTAGATAATGTTCCTATCAAGTTTGGCGAACATCCGTTCGGTGGTTCTTGAGACATGGCTTCCAACGGTCCGACCGACCGACACTTGGCTCGTTCTGGTTCCTGCTATTTCAAAATATTTCCAGATGTGTCTGGGAATACAAACACACAAATACGTTGCTCAGTTAATAGAATTCTGGTACACTTTACACAATCGTGTTCGTATCTATAGTATGTGCTTTATCTTACCATTTCAAACCATAAGCTAAATCTTTGGGGGTATTAAGGATTAGTTGCAAAACGAATTATAGCTTGCAATAAACTAATCTGGAAGATTCTGCCTACGCCAGAAAATAGGGTGAATATTAAATTACCAAGCTCACAGTGCAAGATCTCTGTGCCAAGTGTCGATCGACATAAGAGAAAGAACTTTGGAGCAAAGTCTTTTGAATGTGCAGCTCCCAGCTCCTCTCCTGTGGAACAGACTTCCTCTCTCGCTACGTCAGTGTAGCTCCAAAGCAGCCTTCAAGCGTCAGCTAAAGACCCATCTTTGTAATCAGTGACCAAAACAAATAGATACTTTTTTTTTTACTTGGCCTGGATGGAATCGCGCTATACAAGTGTTGATCATCATCATCATCATCATCATCATCATCATCATCATCATCATCATCATCATCATCATCATCATCATCATCATCATCATCATCACCAAGATACAGATGTATGACCGTTTGTATTAACACAAATAGATCTTATAAAATTGTGCTTAATCGGTCTCGTCTGAAAGAAGTTTTCTGTCGATTTGATATTTATTCTATCTTTGGTTATGTTTAATTAATTCTTCCTCCCCATTCCCTCCCTTCTACCTGTTTAGACCTAAACGTAGTCTGATATAATTATGTCACAAACAGGGATCTTTATATTTAGCACAGAATATGCGAATCGCCAAATAACACAGGTTAACACTTTGGATGACAGTCCCAGTGCTGTTTACGAGTTCGAACACCGAGGCGTTTCCAAAGTTGGCGAAATCGGAACCCCCCCCCCCCCCCCCAAAAAAAAAAAAAGTGAGCATTATTATTGCAAGAAATTCATTTTACTTTTATGAAATCCATATTATTAAATATCTTAACCATGTCAGTGACTAACCTCTACCAAGCCTTCCGCGCAACAGTGTTACTATAGAAATATAATGCGATCGGTGTGGATGCATTTCGGAATGCTCTGCAGTTAGGGAGCGGCAGAGCGCAGGAAACGATCCTGGATGTTGACATTGAGGGACGGGCGAGATGGAGGGGAAAAAGGATGGAGATGGAGGGAGGGGGGGGTGGAAGGGATCAGAGGAGTTAACGGGATCGAATCCCTTCTTCGATTTTTCCTTTCAACGTTCTCATGGATGCTCTCTAGAGTCTTCTCTCCATTCCGCTTTTTTTCTATTTGCACCGGTCTAACTCCCTAACTCTATAACCTTCCCCATTCCCACCCCTCCATCGACACACCTCCCCCCACCCCCACCTATTTTGCCTCTTTCGTATCGACGTTGCTCTCTCACACCCCACGCTCACCCTCCTTCCCCCTTAACCACCTCCGCTGTTATTGCACCGCAAACACTAACCATCGCCAGTGTAAGACACGGAGCTAGGAATGTTTTTCGTTGTGGGACAGGAACGTGGAAGACCTTACGGTATTGTCATAGTTCAAATGTCTCATCCGAGGCAGGCAGCCACAGAAACGTTTATATTTGACCTGCACTTAAGAAAAAGGGTGAAACCGCTAGTTGCATCCATTTCATCCGGAGTAGCCCGAAATGGTTTAAGATTGCTCCAAGGTATTGTGGTTCTGGCGTACTCTTCGGCTTAGATTCAGTTACAGCAACGATCAGCCTAACTGAGCAAAGCCATGGGGGTTGCTGAGGACAGAGAAAGATGGAGTATGCTAGTTAAACGCTCAACTGTGGTGCCCCAACTTCTTTCGAGTTACGGGATAGGATAGGATAGGAACGATCAGCCTGATTAACTACTACTCGGATGGAACCGTAGACCATAAGAAGAGAGCGCAGAACACCCATCTCAGCCCATCTAAGTTATGATATGATACGATTGAGTGTCCAGTCCACCTAGTGATGATTGGTACTTGGCTCTCTCCTCACAAAGCTGGTCCCCAGAAAGAGAATGTTGTAATTTCTCTCTTTACTATGACCGATATAGTTTAGGAAAATTGGTACATTTTTCATAGGCCTAAGCTCAGTTTTGAGAATGTACGTATAAAAGGGTTTTGATAACCTAGATTCAGTAGGTTTGTCTGAAACTCAATGTGCATCTAATCGTTTTGTAAAGGGCACGCTAATAACTCATGCTTAGTATGCATACTATCCTATCCCGTAACTCAAAAGTCACTGGGGCACCACAGATGATTGTTTAACCAGCGTACTCCATCTTTCTCTGTACTCAGCAACCCTCATAATGCATACAGTCAGTGCTTAAAATAGAACATGACTGCCATGAGATGAGAAAGTCAAGCAATTTTTTTTCAACTTTTTTTACAGGCTTTGAAACAGCATGATTATGTACAGAATGGATGGTTGAGATGAAACAGAAATGCTCTACAATTATAGTATTGGAGTATTGTTATTTAAACATTTTAAAGCAACTCTATTTTTCTCAGAACTGCAGGTTTTTCCGATGCGACTCGTCTTCAGTGCGAATTTTGACGGCCAGTTGGCTGTTTACAAGATCAAAACGAGTCAGTCTAGCAAAAGACGACCAGTCATCACACAGACTCAAACTGCCGATTTTCTCAGAACTAGCGTCACTGCATGGACTTGCATTGTTTTGCCATCACACTGCAGCTCTGGTCTTTTGACAGTTGCAAAGAAACATTGCGCGTGGTAGGGTGGGGTGGGGTGGAACGAAGAAAGAGGGGGGAAGGTGGAATGAGGCGCTGGTCTTGCTTTACTGTCATCAGACTGCAGACGATGTGTTTTCTCTGCAGGGAAAAAAGCACCCGACTGCACAGGTTTCCCGGTGTTCTGTTTCGCCACGGGGTTTAGTCTAGATTGTTTCTTGTCAATCAAACTTGGCTCCTGCTAATTTCCCTTGACAAGCGCCGTAACGTCCTAGACTGGGCACCGGTTATGTTAAAGAGAGAGAGAGAGATAGAGAGAGAGAGAGAGAGAGAGAGAGAGAGAGAGAGAGAGAGAGAGAGTTTTGGTCTTGAAATTATAAACTTTGGTATTGTCCTCGCCTCTGATCCCCCCCGTGGGTGTGCCGTGGGTTTCTGTATAAATAGTATCCACACTTTCTGGAAATTTAGTGCTTTAAATTCCCGCTGCCGCTTTCTTTGTCCTTTGTTTTTTTCTCATTCATACTATGTTCTATCAATCTACTATACTATCTACTCTTCTTCTTCGCTAAACCAGTCACCTAACCTTTTTTCTAGAAAACTCTTCCGGGACAAAACTCCTCATTTGTGTGTGAGGTCTGTTGTATTAACTTGGGAATATTGGATGCTTTCTGCCAAATGGTCACTAGGGCTTTCTATGATATTATTATTTAGCAATATAGGCATTTTATATGTATGTGCTTTGTTGATATTTTATAATGGTGTTTGTATTGTATTTTGTTTTTGTAAACGGAGGTTCGATAAATTAGAGTACAGTCCCAGTGTGCCCTGCGTGGAATGCCTTTATTGTAAAGTGACCGGCTGGTGGAGTGCCTTCTGTGTTACCACTGGGGTTGTTTTTATGCAGATCTTTTATGCGGATCAGGGGTGAGTCCTCTTTGACCCAAGTTGTGGTCCTGATTCGGTTCTTTGCAGTCCGCTGGACCGTGTAAGCAATGGGTTACTAATTAACTCGCCTCTGATTGTAACTTACATGGACAGGATGATGATGGTGATGATGATGATGATGATGATGATGATGATGATGATGATGATGATGATGATGATGATGATGATGATGATGATGATGATGATGATGATGATGATGATGATGACGACGACGAAGAAGTTTTATACAGCATAGGTATATACGAATAAAGTTCCTGCTCAGAAGCGATTGAGAGACCGTAGAATACTCCTAAGTCATCGTTTTGGTTCAGAATTTCACGCGACTTTTACGTTACACCAAAAATGAAAAGAACGCAAACGAAACGAAATGAAAACCACACGCGTATAATACATATTTTATAACCACCTATACCAACTGATTCCCAGTATTTTAATCGAGCATGGGATCTTGAGGTAATAACCACAAACTACACTGTAACAAAAGTTATTTTACATGGATAGGAACTGGACCATTTTTGGGACGTTACTCCACTGTTCGCAAGCCGCAGCTTTGACCTTTTTTGTATCCGCTGGCAAGTGTCCAGTAATTGCCAAGTAATCCGGCGATAGCTCGCAAATTTCGAGTCACTTCAAGTCAAACGGATTTTCAGCCCGGTGGTTTTCACTGACCAGTTATAATTGTAATGCGCCTGTCGGAGCGCATTCGTTAGATTTGATCCCTGTTGCCAGTGTTTGTTTCGAAACACTAAACGAAGTCTTGAGCGTGTACATTACTAATGTTAGTCTATCGGCCTACTATCTTTTTTATATTTTAAATTCAATACAAGCAGCAAGAGTCCTGGGTCAAAGATCTCTGCACAGTTTGTGCGAGTATATAATGATTATGTATGTTGGTCTACATTTTCTCAAATGAATGTTGCAGACTAATCTTACAGTTCAAAGTGACAGGACATTTAAAAAGCAAGGAGGGGTTGATACGCCGACCTCACCGTGTCCTTGGTGACGCGTTGTAATATGACTACAGTGATTTCATTAAGACAAAGGACCACAATTCCACGCACACAGGTAACAAACAAACATGTTAGAAAAAAATTTTTTTTAAAAAAAAAGTAAAACAACAATATTATAATTATTAGGTAACGACGACTGAAATAATTAGGCTATTATTCTCTTCGCATTATGAGAGTATAAAGCGAGGTCTTGTCTGTGCATGCAGGCATTCCTTCGCCTGAACTTTAAAGATCCTGACGCTCGTGCCCTAGTGCGGGCTACGCATATATACCCAGCACGCACTAGGTCCCTTCTCCCCATCTCCGGTTACCCAGGATGGTGCTCAGCCGTCTGAGCGTTAGACTGAGCCCAAAGGTTGGTATAGGCTAAGGATTCTTTTTTCAAAATAAATATATAAATAAATAAAATAAAAGACTAAAAGTAAAAGGGCACTTTGTGATGATTTCTTTCAAGACGTAGATATGACTGCAAGTAATAAAATGTGGAAATGGCTTAGTTTTCCTATCCTGTCCCGTAACCCGGAGGTCGTAGGGGCACCACAGATGATCATTTAACCAGCATACTCCATCTTTCTCTGTCCTCAGCAGCCCTGATGGCTTTGCTCAGTGTCAAACCAGTCCATTCTCGAATGTTGTCCTCCCACCTATTTTTCGGTCTCCCTCTTCTATCTCCTTGCACTGTGCCTTGCAGAATAGTCTTTGCAAGGCCTGATGATCTGGTGACGTGGCTTAGTTTTCAGCTAGCTTAAGGGAGCCCAAATAACAATAGTTAACATTGGAAATAGAAAGGGGCTTTTCAAACGATTAACATGCGCACACATTTTCACATAATCAAACTGGTAAATAAAAAGAATGGAATAAGGACTGACGATCTTTTTAGGAATTCTGTAAGGTGTTGATGTCCTTTACGCTAAATTAGGCAAAACCAATTTGTGGTAGCGTGATCATCGACCGTTGGCCATCAATCCCACTGTCTTTTATATCCAGAGGATCAATGTCCTACAAAGAACTTAGTTTGGGCAGTAACATACCCCTTGAGGGTCGTACTATTAGTTCTTGCTCCGGTTGTGCTGTTTTTCCTTTACTGACAGCCTGGCCTTAATATTGGTGATTCTCTTCCCTATTCTTTCTTTCTTTCTGTTTTTATTTCATTCTTTTTTTCTTTCTGTATTTTTTTCTGTCTTTTTTTTTTCTGTCTTTTTTCTGTCTTTTTTTTTTCTTTCTTTCTTTCTCTTTTTTCTTTCTTGTTTTTCTTCTCCTTTTTCTCGTTCTTTTTCTCTTTCTTTATCTTCTTCTTCTCAATTCGTCTTTCTTTCTTACATTATTTCTTCTTCTTCTTCTTCTTCTTCTTCTTCTTCTTCTTCTTCTTCTTCTTCTTCTTCCTCCTCCTCCTCCTCTTCTTCTTCTGTCCCGTTTTGGAATTTATTAAATATTAAAAGCTAACAAGCATTTTCCCGAACACATTTGTTTGGTATACCGCTGTGCTGCTACCTCCGTTGCGTGGACTGTCCCCCACCCTCGGCACCCTCCCTCACATTTTTTCCTCCCAACTCAACATTTTCCTCCTCTTCCTTCGGGGATGTGGTGTTTGTTTATTGAAAAATCAAAGAAGGAAAAATCTCGACTTTCCTAATGATTTAGTCATAATATTATATACACTTGAACTGCAACGTAGATAAAGTTGAAAGGGATATGCAACCCTTCCGTTCTGTAGCCGTTGGATTCTTTTATACAAACACTAAAAATGAAAACATATTGCTTTACATATTTTTAAAATAATGTCAAAGAGAAGGATGAAAATTTATTACTTTAAAAAATGATTTTTGACTTTGACAAGTAAGTAACATTGAAAGGCACGGTGGAAGACGGCAGAAGAAGAGGGAGACAGAAAAAGAAGTGAGAAGGCAATATTTCAGAATGGACTGGCTTGACACTGAGTGAAGCCAATGTGGACTGCTGAGGACCGACAGACAGCTGGTTTAACGATCATCTGTGGTGCCCTGACGACTTTCGGGTTACGGGATAGGATAAGGATAAGGATAACCTTGAAAGGGTAATGGTTAGCTAGCGTTTATAGGAAAAGATGGTCTCTACCGTGATGCCATGTTACAGGAAATCTTGAAAGGGTGCTGTAGAAGTTTATAGAAAGGGGTCTGTATCGTTGAGTTATGAAAAAGAAACCCTGAATAGGATACTGATGAAAGGTTATAGAAAAAAAGTCTGTATTGTTTTCTTATGAAACAAGAAGACCTCTCTGAAAGAGTACCGTGAAAGTTTATAGAAAAAGGTGTCCAAGTTGTTGGACGTGTGTGAAATCAGTCGTGTAATCTTGCAACGCTCCGCAACACACAATTTCGCTTCTTACTAATGATAGCGAGTGATCAGCTTTCAGCAGTTTTCCCCAATTGCTACTATAGCGGGAGTATCCAGAGTTCAATCTTGAGACTAAATCCCCGACGTTTCTTTGGAAAAACCTCCGTTGCTTTATACAAACTACTGTCTTAACGTTGACACGATAGTTTAAAAGTTCACTTTTATCTCAATAGCGGACAACCTTTTTCGTTTTATACTCCGCTTGGACTCCACGGTTTCTGATGTCCTGGCTTCTCGACATTGACGTGATGGTTTCCAGTTCAGGGACGAGGCGATCGAATCTTTTAAAATGGTGACTATGCTTTTCTCATCCTGGAGAATGGAGACACTTACAATCGTTTTCTGCATCGATGCCAGAGCATTAAAGGAGCCCAGACTGGAATTTCAAGACTATCACTTCCTAATGTGTTTGTCTTCTCCTTCCCAAGCCATTAAAGTGCCACCCCTCTCCTTTCTTACTTTGCGGACCTACCACATTCGCACGAGCGCACACATATATGGGTACACATGGAGGTTTACACACACACACACACACACACTCTCTCTCTCTCTCAATCTCTCTCTCTCTCTCTCTCTCTCTCAATCAATCAATCAATGAAGCGTGCGCGCTCACCTACACGCAACACAGACGCAAACTAACTTCCTGTACAGGCGCACACATACACACATAATTATTCCAGAGCGCGCTCAACACCTACCCGCATCGCGCACCTCTTAACCCAACCAACCACACACAAACACACAAACACCCATACACACCCACACATACACACACACGCAGACACACACACACACACACACACACATTGGCGCGCGCGTTTCTAACCTTGATTGTTGACGAGACAATTCATCTCACCCAAAACAATCCATTCTCAACCTTTCGCTAAAATGTGGAACCTCTATGAAACTAATTTGCAGCGCAACTAAGCTGTTAACATGTCCCAGTGTTTTCATACCTGGCATTAAAGTAAGTCTAACATCAATTTAAACCTTAATACTGGATATTACTGTCATAGAAGAGTTAATTAATCCACATAATTGAGGCGAGAGCTGTCAAGTGAACGTGTAAACAGCTTAAAAAGAATTTCGGTCCCTCGATAACGTCATCTGGCGAGTCTCGCAAATGGCTCGTGGATACACTCATTGCACCTCATTCAATACCACAGGCACACAGTACTCCTGTTTGGTTCATTCGCAACAACGCTTTTGGAGCGTGTTGCTCACGCATCGCTAATTTAATCTGTTGGGCGCATGCATCTTTATTCTCAGGGAGATAAGCAATTTACTGCTACAGCAGACGATCTTTAGAACACTCGGACAGGACGCTTAGATTTTTATTTCGCAAATATTAGATACAATATATGTATGAATAGATAACTAGCATATTGATTTTTTGGGTGATTTTTGACACTTTATTCTCCCTTTTTATCAGGAAATTCTGGGCCGCCTCCCCTAGGGAAGGCGTAATGGCAGCCGGTGGCGCGCCCAAACCAAACCTACCTAAAATTAGTTGTGTTTTTGAAATTCTGCTGATGTTTATCGCTTAGTGCAAACTAGATGTGTTTTTTTTTAAATTGCTGTTTGTATTCCCAGACTTACCGGTAAATATTTTGAGATAGGGAAATCACAACGAGGAAATATATCGGTATATATTATATCAAATCACCAACGACGAAGTCCGACAGACCATCACACAAGCCATTGGACGACACGATGACCTGCTCACAGTGGTGAAAAAACGGAAACTCCGATGGTATGGCCTCGTCACCAGATCATCCGGTCTTGCAAGGACCATCCCGCAAGGCACAGTGCAAGGAGGTAGAAGAAGAGAGACACCGAAACAGAGGTTTCGTTGGAAGCCATATCTTTAGAACCACTGTTTACGGAGTTTGATCCAACTGTATAGGAACATTGCTTGGGCTAGTGGTCTGACTTCTGTGGAATCCTATTTTCTCTTCCGCAAGAGGCATGGTCGCTAAAGTCATTTTGTTGTTAAACGCGTTTTGTTCAGTATCTTAAAAACGATATTTTAATAGCTTTACCATACAGGGGCTTCACATCATGGGCCATCCTTTCGTATCAATCTGGTTGTCGGTCAGTCGGTCGGCCCCTCTCTCCCAAATTTACTTTTTTTTTGTCCTGGGCATAGCGGCCGAAAGCGGCCGAACATCTAAACAGGCAAAACGCCCGAAAACGTCCGCATCAACCATGTGCTTATATTCTCGCGTTGTTTGAAAGATTGCGAGACTTCCGGCAATTGACTTCCGGTTTATTCTGTTGTGAAAACATTCGACTGCATTGCCACGAGTTTTCTCTGTGATGCGTTCGGGTTTTTTTTCGATTGTTTTTCAATTTTTCGTGTGTGAGTGTCTAAAATGGATGGTTTTGATTCTTCGACTGATGAAGGGGAGTTTACAGGCTTCCGTTTATCAGACATTAACGTGAGAGAAATGGACTTGGAGTCGGAGGAAGAGATCAGTACTGACATTAGTGTCAGTAGCATCCATGCATCCGATCTTTCAGACTGGCAGGAAAGTGAAGAGCAAGGGGCTTGTTTGGATATTTTAAAACTTTTTTTTATACACATGGAGTAATAAAAAACAAGACATGATAAGAGAAGAATTGAAAGGTGGATAATCAAAAAAGAATTTATTTCTGTTCATTTTGCATTTTATTTTATTTAAATCTATGCAGTAATACCTAAAATGTGGTGTTTTTACTAACGTACCCCTAAATATCTCTAAAATTATAAAAATTCTTGCCTGTTTAGAGCTAAAAAACAGACAAACCTGTGCCCAGTAAAGGGCTAAAACACACTTTTTGGATTATCTCAAGAATAACCCAACCGAAATTCATCACGTTTACTGTGCGGATACTTTAATTACGACTAAACATTCGTCATCACTCGTGTTTGTACTTTTTTAAAGGTCAAGAACGTTGTGCTTCACTATTTTCTAACCACGTTTTGCGCTGTTTCTAAAACAAAATTTTGGCTAAAACGATTTCGTTATTTGGGTGGCAGATGCATTGGATTTTGGCCTACCAGTCTATGTTTTTCTTTTTGTTTTGTTAGGTTAAAGCCGAGTGTAACGACATCGCCCAAACAATCAACATTTTCGGGAGAAAAAAAAGAATGTCTGGTAATACATTTGAATGGCTTGCCACTTTGTTTTATCCTCGAGCTCTCACGCATTTTATTTATATAAAACAACAATTAACCAATCTAACCAAATCGCAGTTGACAACAATTTCTCCTCATCTCACACCCACCCATCCCAATTGCAAGTCTTCTTTCTTAGTTGGAGAGAGATCTAGGGTGTGTTTTTCTTCTGTTCTTGATAAAATCAAAATATACGAGCGTATGTCTGAGTGTGACTGTCTGTGTGTCTGCGTTTGCCTTGAGGGAGGGGGGGCGGGCATTGCCATCATTATGTTGACCCTGAGAAACCCTTAACTTATATTTCCCCTTCGACCCAAAGATTACGGGAAATTCGGTTTCCCTTAAACCTGGATCTGCGTCTGTTTACTGTCGGTCTGTCTGTCCGTCCGTCTGTCTGTCTGTCTGTGTCTGTTTGCCTCTATCTGTCTCCCATCCCTCTCCATTTTCACCCCCACCTACACTCTCCCTTCCTCTTTGCTCTCTCTCTCTCTCTCTCTCTCTCTGTCTGTCTGTCTGTCTGTCTGTCCCCTCCCCCTCTCTTTCTCTCTTTCTCTCTTTCTTCCTCTATCTCCCTCCCCCTCTCTCTGTATGTCTCTCTCTCTCTCTCTCTCTCTCTCTCTCTCTCTCTCTCTCTCTCTCTCTCTCTCTCTCTCTCTCTCTCTCTCTCTCTCTCTCTCTCTTCCTCTCGTGTGTTATTTTATTGTACGTATAGTTTTGCGGTTGCATTCTTTCAGTTGCATCAGAGTACTACATGTAACTCATACCAGAAGTTAGTAGCCGAACTCAAAGATGCTTAGCGATAAAATTCTAGCGTATCCCCAAAATGGCGGGCCCTAATATAGGCTTACACCATTTCCTCCCTTCTCCTCATCTACCCTCACTCAACCCCTCAAGTACCCTCCCCACCTTCCTAGACAAGGATGTTCCTTGTTCCTAGACACAACAGAAGCAGGAAAAACAGTTACATAAAGACCAGAGGATGTTATGAGACCGTTCCCGGATTGCCTTCGCCTGGTCTTCCGGAGGTCACCGACCTCATTATGTCCGTATCTATCAAACGGAAGCAGGGTGCCCGAAGAAGCACACTAGAGCTGGTGTGAAAATGTACAGCCTAAAGGTGCCACTAGGGGTGTTCTTGCGCCGTACGTCTTGCTCTCTAAGAGGTAGTTTTTACCAGGTTATTGGGAATCTCCGGTATAGTTGTACTGTGTGCAGAGAAGACCGAAATCATCAGCATCATCATCATCATCTTCTTCTTCTTCTTCTTCTTCTTCTTCTTCTTCTTCTTCTTCTTCTTCTTCTTCTTCTTCTTCTTCTTCTTCTTCTTCTTCTTCTTCTTCAATCTTTCTCTCTTTTTCTCTCTTTGTCTGTCTGTCTCTCTCTCTCTATCTTTCGTTCTGTTCCTCTGTCTGTCTGTCTGTCTGTCCGTCTCTCTCCCTCTCTCTCCCTCTCTCTCTCTCTCTCTCTCTCTCTCTCTCTCTCTCTCTCAAACTCTATTAATTATAAATCTCTATTAAAAAATAAAGTTTTTTTTGTCTTTGGTGTATCAGTATGGAACTCTCGTCCTCCGAAGAGCAAAACATTATTATGGTACACTTTCTTCGTTATTTTGTTTTAAATTTCTTAATCAAAATCATGATCGGCTAGGTGGCTTTTTAAGTGTGTGAATGTAAGAGTAAGGATGCGAATAGTATGGTGTATCAATTTCGTTAACATTTGATAATTATTAACATTATAATTATTGTTCATGTGAATAAATTGACAGATTGTAAGATTAGGTTATTCTTTAAATGTTTATCCCATTAAAGATTTTTCTACTTTAACTTCAATTTCTCACTCTGTCTCTCTCTGTCTGTCTCTCCATGTCTGTCTCTCTCCCTCTCTGTCTGTCTCTCGCTTATTTTAATGAATCGAAACAAATTTTAGCCCCCTCCTCTCTCTCTCTTTCTCTCTCTCTCTCTCACTCTCTCTCTCTCTCTCTCTTCTTTTAATGAATCGAAAATTCTTAGCTCTTAGCATAGGTGTTTGTCGTTTTTATCTTTTCATCTCTCTGTGTCTTTCTGTCTCAATCTCTCTTGTCTCAGTCTCTCTGTCTCAGTCTCTCTTTCACTCTCTTTCTCTCCCACCCTCCCACCCTCCCTGTATCCTCTCTATATTTATCTCTGTATTTCTTTCGTCATAAAACAATCTGATATCCTACAATCCAGCCCAGAGCCCGTCATACAATTCTATAAAACGTAAAATCCAACCAACCAGAGAGAGAGCATGTTGTTGAGCATCCAGCCCTGTCTCCGTCCTCCCCACTCTTTCTTTCTCATTCTCTCTCTCTTTCTCTCGCCCCGCGTCCCAACGCCTCTCCCCCACTCCCTCTCTCTTTCTCTCTTTCTCTTAATCACACCAATACCATTTTCCCGCCCACATACCTCCTGCTTCTTTCACATTAGGTTTCTGTGCTGCATATTTTGTTTATCAGAAAATTACAGCGGCCTTCTGGAACCGAAACCCTGCGTGGAATCTTTCAATCGAAAGTTGTGTTTTCCGCCCTGTGCTATCGCGTTTAATAGCGGGGCCAAGAAAGCGGATACGGTTCATAAATATGTTTAGATGTATGAAAGGTTGAGTGGTTAAGTTTGATAGTGAATATTTTTTTTTTGTTTTCCCTTGTCAACTCAAAAGTGATTGCATCCGCATGTCTGCAGCCATCCAGCCAGAATTTCCAAACAAGAGTATATCTTTGTGTCTATAGTACTTTTATTCCCCCTGTTTTTAAAAACGAATATGCGTATGTGTTTGTGTGTGTGTGCGGTCGCGCGGTTGGGTGCGTGTTTGTCTGTGCGCTGCTCTCAATGTGTTAGTGTGCACATTTTTCGAACTTAAAAGTTTAATCAGATTCATAGCCCAGGAGTAATTTCAGCTTTTTAATGTTGTTTTGTGAATTAATAGTTTTGGAGCAACCAAAAAAAAAAAAAGTAATGCATCTTGAGCAAAACATAAAAACATACAGGAAAAGAAAACTAAAAAAAAAACGCACAAAAATAATATCGTCTGGATATTATATAGGAATCAGTAGCGCGAATACAATGGCAGCTTCTGTTTAAATTTTCCTTGTTTTTGTTTCACCATGTGTATTTTCCATTTTCTAACGATTGTTATTTCTTCACTAAAGTTTCTCCCTGGCGGCTCCAGTTTGTTTTCTTTGAATGGGTTTCCTATTGTATATTTTCAGTTTTACTTACCGTTGTTATTTCTCTCTATATTCTCTTCTTGGCACATTCCGGCTTCTGTTTTCTTTATGTGTGCGGAATTGGGTGGGTGAGAGCTGGGGGAGATGTTCGGTGAGGAAGGGAAATGCCAGTGTGGGTTAGGGTTGCACGCGCGCGCACATACACAAACACACACATACGCATACGCACGCACGCACGCGCGCATACACACTCACACACAAATCACACTTGCCTTCATCAGGTTTTAGTAATCTTAACCATTGCCCACACAAACAAAGGTACCATTGAAACAGTTTCAAGGTAGGAATCTTTTTCATATTTGATTGGACGATGAAAACGTCAAAATATGTCCTTATGGTGTTTGTCTTGATAGATCTATCGTATGGACCTGGACCCCAAATAGATCAACAGACTGGAGCAAATGTGCGATAGTAATTAATAATAATAATAATAATAATAATAATAATAATAATAATAATAATAATAATAATCATAATCATAATCATAATAATAATACTGTAGGTGTGTGTGTGTGTGTGTGTGTGCATGATTATTATTATTATTATTATTATTATTATTATTATTATTATTATTATTATTATTATTATTATTATTATTAAGAAGAAGAAGAAGAAGCTCTCTCTCTTCTTCAAACACACACGCGCGCGCGTGAATACACACGCACACACGCAAATATACACACACAGGTACATATCCATACATGCAAACACACACAGCCTGGGGTACACAGTATTATCATGACTTTCCTGAAACGCCACATACGTTGTGCTGACAATGGGTCATATTTCGTCCTTCTTTTTAAGTACTTTTACGTGTTCGAACCCTAACCCAAACCCTAACCCTAACCCAGCCCTAACCCTAACGGATCATTGTTCTGACGTGAAAACAAGTAGGTCTGTTAAAACGGGTTATGTAGATGTTCACTGATTTGTCCAGATAACACTGTGTAAGTGTGCACACACACACACACACACACACAGACACACACACCCCCTTCCCCCCCCCCCACACACACACCTACAGAGAGAGAATGTAACAATTTATTGCACAAACCTGCTTGGTTATCATTGCAGAGAAAGGAGTGTGGAGGTGATGAGGTAAAACAAGACCTACAGAGAGAGAGAGAGAGAGAGAGAGAGAGAGAGAGAGAGAGAGAGAGAGAGAGAGAGAGAGAGAGAGAGAGAGAGAGAATTAAGCTATGCAATGTAAACAGCTTTATGTGTTGCACTACGATCATGCAGGACAAAATATACTACGGAAAACTAGATGCATATGGTATTTACGAACATACGACTTATGATCTTCACTTGCCCTTGAAAATTGCATGGAATAAAATAATGATATTGTACTGCGACTTTCATCGGTCACTGTAACAATATCTCAGAGCAACAACACGGCAATAAAACGCAGCAACATAACAAACAGTTAAAGGCACGCGAGCAACATCCTTTCAAATCAAAATAATAATAATAATAATAATAATAATTAAATTTTAGGAAAGTAACGGATGAGTCAGTGTTCCCGGTTATTGATATTTCCAATGCAAATCCTACATCTCAGGTGTAAGCTACGAGTAATTTTTATGGGACATCTTCATTCGGCACACTAGAGTCTGTACATTTTCGAAGTTGTTAGCAAGTGTATGTGAAGTATTTATTTATTTATTAATTTATTTTGTTTGTTTATTTCATGGAATTTTTTTTAAATTTTAAATTGGTGACGGTGGAAGGTATGTATTTTTCTTTAGTTAGTAATTTTATTGATTGATATATTTATTTTTATTTATTTATTCATTTGTAGTCTCTTTATTATTTTAATTCCTCAATTTTAATTTTTTATGTATTTATTTTATTTTTTAAAATTTATTTATTAATGTATCCATCTTCCTATATGCTTGCGAAACATGGACCCTCACAGCAGATCTCCAACGAAGAATACAAAGCATCGAGATGAGGTGCTACAGAAGACTTCTGGACATTTCCTATACCCAGCACATCACCAACGACAAAGTCCGACAGACCATCACACAGGCCATTGGACAACACGATGACCTGCTCACAGTGGTGAAAAAACGCAAACTCCGATGGTATGGCCACGTCACCAGATCATCAGGTCTTGCAAAGACCATACTGCAAGGCACAGTGCAATGAGGTAGAAGAAGAGGGAGACCGAAAAAGAGGTGGGAGGACAACATTCGAGAATGGACTGGCTTGACACTGAGCGAATCAATCAGGGTTGCTGAGGACAGGAAAAGATGGAGTAAGGGAAAGGTAAAAAGGTAAAGATAGTCCCATAGCCTTGTGGCCGTAGGGGAGCGTGATGTTGGAGATCACACTTATCTTGGGCCAGCGTAATGAGGGTGATGCCCATCTGTCTCCCTCGCTGCTTTACCTTCCCCACCCTTAAGAGAGTAGGTACTCAGTCACAGATGAGTCAACTGTGGGCGTTGTTATTTGTCGCTTCACGTTTTGCGGTCACCCATCCAAGTGCTAACCGCACTGGACGATGCTTAACTTGCGACACAGTAGCGAGTGCTCCAACCACTGCGCTATCCGACACCCCAGATGAAGATAGAGTATGCTGGTTAAACGATCATCTGTGGTGCCCCTACGACCTACGAGTTATGGGATAGGATAGGAAAGGATAGGATAGGATTTATTTACCAATAAGCTGGCTCAAAAGTTAAATCCACGGTCTATACCAAGCCACCGCTCATTCTATTCGTCTCAACCAGCATCAAAAATTATTTTAAGACCTATTTTTTCATGTATACACTTAGCCATAACGTATAACTTCAATAGCAGGGTATGTACTACACTCGTTAGCGGTATTCATCTAGTTTTACACACGACTGGACGTCTTCTTTGATTTTTGCCATGTATACGGAACGACACTGCCCCAGCATAGCAAGTCCTTTGGCAAACGGTCAATGATGATCAACTGTACTAATTATTCCAATGCCCCACTTTATCGACCCAGCAACACCCCACCCAGCAACTTGACCCGATGACGATGGGTTCCATAACTAGGCTACGGAAGTTCTTTGCCAAATATGTCATTGGAAGAAGAGAAAAAAAAGCAGCCGGACCTGATGGCTATTGGTCTCATAATTAGGTTACAGACCTTTTCTTGAGTGCAGATAGAGAGAGGGTGAGGAGAACAGGACAAAATAATTATTTTCTTTGCCGGACATTTTCGCCATTGCCGTAAGAGCAAATTAGTATGTGTGGACACTTCCCTATTCGTGTAAAGTATATTAGAGAATAAGCGCACGTTTCAAAGTAAACCAGTCTCGTAGGTAGTAGTTCCAACGCATTGCGCTTCAGAACTAGACTACAGATCTTAGCTTGAATTTTAAAAAAATGAAATTTTGGGGTGTGTGTCTGATAGAGGAAACGAATTGTTTTCTTGATTAATAATAATAATAATAATAATAATAATAATAATAATAATAATAATAATAATAATAATAATAATAATAATAATAATAATAATAATAATAATAATAATACTAATAATAATAATAATAATAATGGAGGATGCTATATAGCCTACGCGATTTATCCAAATCACCATTCGGGCTCAAAGTGCGGCATGTACCAACCGCTCACATGTTCGAGGTACTCTCACATTCCCAACAAATACACATCTATCGTTCAAACATGTAGTATAAAACCAGGGAGGTTGCTTGTAAAAGACGGAACGGGAATCGAATTTTAGTTTGGAAAGTTTAAATAGACTGCATCCAGTACCATTATTGAATGAGTTCACAAATAAGTTCGTATTGATTTGATAATAATCTACGCTTGAATCCATTCCTTCTTTTTAGATTACAAAAAAAAGTTGTGTTGTATTGTATTGGTATGCGTAAGGGGTGGGCTTATGCTGGATGTCAACAATTATGTTATTTGTAATACGAATCAGTTTCAAACATAGGAAATGGCGTAATATTATTGGTAGTTAGATGACCCCCCCCCCCTCTCTTCCCCCTCTGTATGGGTGCCGGGGGTTTCAGTACAAATAGTATCCCCACTTTTTGGAAATTTAGTGCTTTAAATTCCCACTGTCGCTGTCTTTCTCCTTTGTTCTTTCTCATTCCTACTCTGTTCTATCAATCTACTATACTATCTTCTTCTTCTCTAGACCAGTCACCTACCTTTTTTTTTTCAAAACTCTTCCGGGACAAAACTCCTCATTTGTGCGTGAGGTCTGTTGGATCAGCTTAGAAATATTGGACACTTTCTGCCAAATGGTCACTGGGGCTTCCTATGATATTTTTATTTGGCAGAAAGCGTCCAATGTTCCCAAGCTGATCCAACAGACCTCACACACAAATGAGGAGTTTTTTTGTCCCGGAAGAGTTTTCAAGAAAAAAGGTAGGTGACTGGTCTAGCGAAGAAAAAGTTCTCCTACCGTTTGGTAGACTGCCACCCACACCATCATTAATATAAAGTCAACATATGACATTATGAGGGTCCGCATTATGAAGCCCTTGCATTTATTCTTATTTTTCTTTAACCTATTCCTTCCACTTATGCCTGTCTGTGGATGTGCGGTATAGCTGAACATGCCTTCCAATATGGGATGATAGAGCAAGAGCTGCTCTTCAAGACAGAAACCAACGTGGAGCTTAAAGTCACAGGAGAGCTTGGGTCCTCAATCAGGATCGTTTCTGTAACACCATCACTCATCATTCCAGAGCCTTAGAAATATTCCTTTGGCTTTCTTACGACTGAGGCGCGCACGATAGATCCGATCTTTTTTTGTTTTGCAAAGCATGCAATAAAAGCGTGTATTTACCTTTGATTTGCTTTTGGCCTGTTGTTGCTAAAAGAAGCTTTGTATAATGATAATTTTCGTCGGTCGATATTGTTGAGAATTTTCTGGAATTACTTGTTTATTATTGATCGAAGCTTCTAGATATTACGGGTAAAAGCTGGTCGAATCATCTATATTCGTAAACATTATGTGACGCAAGACAGTGTATAGTTCCGGTGACGAGTTTTATTTTGATTGGGGGTTATTGCGTCATGATGGGATGTTCGAACTTATTCTCGATTGCAGAGAGGCTATATAAGTAATGCACTGTCTACAAGTCCCCTTTACGCTCGATGTGTCCGGGGACACAAATCTACCACCAACCAACCAACCAGCTTGCAGGGAGGATTGTTGTAGTGATTTTGGGAAAGCGATATTGTATGCAGTTGTTGAATAAAGTTTGGAAAACGTTATACGACGACTCCTGCCTTGTTGCTGAGTGAACAGGCTGCGTGGATAAACGAATTCGAGTGACACATACAGTACCAAGATAAAGCATCGGGGCTGATTCGAACATTGATAAATACCGTGTAACAGGCTTTGACTTCATAACAGCTAGAGGCCCCAATTCAATAGCTGTGTTTACTTTTGACGGAAACGGATTTACCCTAAAATTCGCATTGTTATTATATTAAATAAGGATGACGTGGGATTTCGTTGCTCCAATCAACCGCAGCTTTTAATTTTCCATTTCGGTCCTGACAGGGAGTTATTTCCATTGTTTTAATGCACATCAATACCATAGCTGTTTGACCTTTGACCCTATTTCTGAGTGAACCCCGCAGCTTGAAGAGTGCGTCCTTGATGTTTAAAACAAAAACCTTTGGAGCATTTTTTTAAACGGGTTCTGTCTGTTACCGGCTTTGGAAGCTGCTATTTTTAGCTCAAGAATGTTGGCTTGCCGTTGCAATTAATAGGCACAATACTACTTTTAACAGAGTTATTTTTGTTGTTGTAAGCCAATGTTTTTCAGTGGGGTAACGCTCACTGTGAATATTAAAAGTATCTGTCGATGGGGCGTAGTCAAAGTGGTTCCTTTATAAGTGTTGTGTGTGTGTGTGCGTGTATGTGTGAGTGTGTGTGTTCCACCAGGGAACTTGCTTGCTAATGTTCATGTGGAATTCGTTTGGAATGGAGAGGATTATGATGGTGCACGGATCTTACTAATCTTTCCTAGGTGGCGCCACTTTTCCGCGCAGTGAAGATGATAAAGGAAATGAAATACTAAATAAAATAAAAATTTATGTCTCCCGAACCCGAAGTGCAGAATCACAAATTGTTAGTCTACGCAATCTACGTAGGTCTAAGATCGGAACAACAAACAAAAAAAAACCCACTAGCCTGTGGAGTCTTGCTTACATTATCTGCGATTTATTTCATGCAATAAAATAATATAAAATTAAATTAAATTAAGTCTGTTTTTGTTTACAGTATCTGCGATTTATTACATACAATAAAATAACAAAATCATTTTAAAGTAGGTCAATTAATTTAATTTGTTTTTAAAGTCTTCTCTCGAACCCGAACTCAAACCGCAGATTCACGGAATAGTTATGCAATAGAAATAAAATATGATTGTCTGCAGATTAGATCTATAAAACAACAAACAATAAGATAAGTTGAATTGCCTAAAATTAAAACGAAAATAAAACATAAGTCTGCCCCCGAAACCTGAACCGCGGATTCACGGCATAGCAATGCAATCTGGGTAAGATCGGAGCGAATGCAGTTTCGCACCCTTGGCATAATATGCGATTTATTTCGGGCGTTGCGAATGGAGGCTGTCAGCACGCATGCTTATGACGGGGATTTATGTATATAGGAGCTTCAGATTCGGAAGAAATAATTATGATTAACTGCCACAACTTATCCTTCCAATTGGCCTACATTGCCTGGAAAATTTAGATCCACGCGCGGAGATGAAGAAGAAGAAGAAGAAGGAGACGAAGAAGAAGAAGAAGAAGAAGAAGAAGAAGAAGAAGAAGAAGTAGAAGAAGAGGATAACGCCAATTTTTCATGTCATGATGTAAAAATAACATACAATAAAATTTGGCAAAATGTATTTCTAGACCCTTCCTCCGCCCACCCCCATTTCCTTGACACACACACATGCACCCACACCCACACACACACACACCCACACACATCCACACACACACACACACACACACACAAGTATGTAGAACACCAAGACTGGGTTTTACTAAGAATGTAAGAATCAGAAAGTGATTTTTTGACGGAAAAAACGCAAACTTCTTCTACAATTGTAAGAATCTAATGCAAAATTGGCTCTTTCCGTCTCAAAAATTGACACCTAGTTCGTCTCTTATAGGCGACGAAATAGGTCAAACTTTCTTGCAAAATTTTCCGAAAATTGACTGGATTTTCTCCGTCCCGGATAGAGCACTCCCTTGTACTTAAAACACTCTCGTGCACTACAACTGCACTCCCATGCACTAAAAGAGCACTCCTGCGTACTTAGAAAAAAGTGGGTGGCTGGAAAAAAAACTGGGTGGCTAATACACTCACCCATTTCCTGCATAAAAAGCAAGGTTAGTCACCCATTTCAAGGCTTATGTCTACGCACACCCACACACACACTACACTTTTCGTGTTAAGATCTGGTCTCCCCTGCCTACTGCTCCCATTCACCTCTCACCGACCGACAGAAAAACAGACCGACTTTTGGCTCCTTCTGATGCTAGACTACATCAAAGTATTTTCAGATAAGATTGGACATACAATATAATAGAAGAAGAACACGGCGATGAGGAGGAGGGGGAGCGGGAGAAGGCGAAGGAGGTTGGTGATGATGATGAGGAGGACGATGATAGAGGAGCAGCAGGTTGTGGAGGATCGAGAAGATGAAATAGAAGACGAACATGGTGATGTTTCAAAAACATACAAGTTAAAGAGGACGAACGCAATGATGAGGAGAAGGAGGAAGAAGAAGAAGCAGATGAAGAGGTTGTGGAAGAAGACGAGGTTTAGGATGAGAACAAGGAAGAAGATGGGAAGGAGTAGTTGTTGGAAGAAGAACAAGGATGATGATGATGATGATGATGATGATGATGATGATGATGATGATGATGATGATGATGATGATGATGATGATGCACCCATTGCACATAGCTGCGATCGAAAAAAAGTATACTCCAGGCACACGCTGCGCAGCAGGCCAAAGTATGTCCCTTGTCCCTTAAAGGGAGGTAAGCGAGGTTAGCAGCCTGCTCAGTTACAGTGTCGGTGAAAGACTACAAACGGAAAAGTAAGTTTCGTCTCCTCTAGGCGACGAATTAGGTCACGCTGTATTTGTTTCTAGGTCAACTGTCCTTTACTAACCGTCTGAGAATCTTTTCGAACCGTTTATTGACGCCGGATAGTGTCCTCACTTGGTTTCATACAATTTAAGAATCCAAGAAGGCAAATGGGTTTTTGGGACGGTAAAAGCATTTTTGTAGAGAAAAGGGTTAGGGCAAGGGCTAGGGATATATCTACAACTAACCCTTACCCGAACTCTTGTAGCAATATTCCGCTCTTTCCGTCACTTTTAAACAGTAGTGCGCTTCGCATCCGCGGCTAGCAGCGAGCCCAAAGTATACTTTGAAGGGATGGAGGGAATACTTTCACCTGCTGCTAGCGGGAGTTTTGGCGATACTTTGTACCGATCGCAGCAATGTGTATTACCTCGATGATGATGATGATGATGATGATGATGATGATGATGATGATGATGATGATGATGATGATGATGATGATGATGATGATGATGACATTTTCCATTTGCGTGCGCTTGTGATATCCCTTTGAAGCTCTTGATGTGTACGTATGTTGCCCCTTCTTGGATTTCTTGGGTGTTACTTTCGGGGTGTATAAAATTTTAATGATGTGCAGAGGAATCAGCCTTGCTTTCAACACGTGTTTATTTTGAGGATATTTGGAACATACTCGACACTCTCTGTGGTTCAAGGTGAGGTCACTTTCTCAGCTTGGAACCATGGCAGCTGCGCTGCGACGCAGCTATTGCACCAACCGTAACCACTTCTTAAATTGATTTTAGAGAAGTCCTAAACCCTAAACCCAAGCAGGTTTACTGAATAATCACTAAAGGGTTTAACGATGTTAATACCGTCAAGGCTATTTATCACTTTACACTGCTGTTCATGGCACATAGGAAAGTATTGACGATCTTGGATCTTGAATGATGTCTTCTTCTTCTTCTTCTTCTTCTTCTTCTTCTTCGTCGTCGTCGTCGTCGTCGTCGTTGCGGTCGTCGTCGTTGTCATGGTTTTAATGAAGAAGAAGAAGAAGAAGAAGAAGAAGAAGAAGAAGAAGAAGAAGAAGAGCGGGAGAGAGAGAGAGAGAGAGGATGAAGATAGTGATGATGAGCAAAAGCCGAAGACCAAAAGAAAGAAAGAAAAACTAATTGAAAGATTAATGCGAAGCAGGAAAGAAAATTATAGGGAAGAGAAGGTTGAGGAAATATAGGTATAATATATACCTAAAGTCAAATCGTTTCCTGCGAGGCAACACAATTTGTCTCGTAGTAATTTAGAAATCAATGTGCTGGCTGATATTTTGTGACGTTTAGCTGAGGACGTGCCTAGCACTAAAACGACGGAGAAATCTGTAACCTAATTCTAGACCTATCCTATCCTATCCTATCCTGTCCCATAACCCGAAGGTCGTAGGGGCACCACAGATGATCGTTTAACCAGCATACTCCATCTTTCTCTGTCCTCAGCAGCCCTGATGGCTTCGCTCAGTGTCAAACCAGTCCATTCTCGAATGTTGTCCTCCCACCTCTTTTTCGGTCTCCCTTTTCTTCTACCTCCTTGCACTGTGCCTTGCAGAATAGTCTTTGCAAGGCCTGATGATCTGGTGATGTGGCCATACCACCGAAGTTTCCGTTTCTTCACCACTGTTAGCAGGTCATCATGTTGTCCAATAGCTTGTGTGATGGTCTGTCGGACTTCGTCGTTGGTGATGTGTTGGGTATAGGAAATGCCCAGAAGTCTTCTGTAGCACCTCATCTCCATGCTTTGTATTCTTCGTTGGAGATCTGCTGTGAGGGTCCATGCTTCGCAAGCATATAGGAAGATGGAGATGACAAGGGAGCGCAGCAGTCTTACTTTGGAATGTAGACTGATGGTCCTGTCTTTCCAAATGGGCTTCAACCTTGTCAGGGCAGCAGTTGTTTGTGCGATCCTGGAGAGGACTTCCTGTCGGGACCCATTGTCTGATACAATGGCTCCTAAATATTTGAAGCTATGCACTGTGTCGAGGGATTGGCCTTGGACTTTGATGTCCGTATTGATGCCATTGGTGTTGTTGGTCATCATTTTGGTCTTCTCTGCACTTATTTCCATTCCATAGGCTTTGGAGGTGGTGTCAAGCCTCTGTACCAGCTGTTCAAGTTCTTGTTCCTCTCCAGCCAATCCATCAATGTCATCTGCAAAACGAAGATTGGAGATTGCTCTACCCCCTATGCTGACTGTGCCTTCATGGTCTGCAAGAGCATCCGACATGATGCGCTCTAGGAAGATGTTGAAGAGTGTTGGAGAGAGTAGGCATCCTTGACGCACACCGATTGTTGTTCTGAACCAATTCCCGATGGCTCTGTTGTGGAGGACTGCACTGGTAGCCTTGTCATACAGGCTTTTGATGACTTCAATAATTTTTGGGCTGATGTTGTACACTTTCATTGTTGCCCATAGAGCTGCATGCCAGACTCGGTCAAACGCCTTCTTGAAGTCTATGAACACATGATATAGATGTTGTTGGTGCTGTAGGTATTTCTCACAGATTATTCTGAGGTTGAAAATCTGCTCAGTGGTACTTCGCCCTGCCCTGAAACCTGCTTGTTCTTCAGCTATGATTTGTTCAGCTTGGGGTTTCAACCTGTTGAGTATTATTTTCAGGAGGACCTTGCTGGGATGGCTGATGAGGCTGATGGTGCGGTAATTTTCACACTCCTGAAGGTTACCTTTTTTGGGAAGAGTGATGACAAGCGACTGGGTCCATGGTATAGGCCACTCCCCACTCTGCCAGATCTTGTTACAGATAATGGTGAGGGCATCAATCATCGCTTCTCCTCCTGCTTGTAGCAGTTCCGCGGGTATGTTGTCCACTCCTGCTGACTTCCCTTTCTTTAGCGCTTGCACTGCTGCCTCAACTTCTTCCCGGAGAATTGGGAGGATTTCTTCTTCTTCTCTGTTCTCTGGACATGCTAGAACTGATGGGTCTCCATTTGGTGTATGGTTGTAAAGGTCAGAGCAGTACTCTGTCCATCTGTCCAAGACTTCTTGTTCTTCTGTAAGGCATATGCCAGACTTGCTTTGGATAGTGGAGACTTTGGGCTGTTTGACACTTGTCAGTCGCTTCACAGTCTGGTAGGCCTTCTTGCTGTTGTTCTTGTTCAGACTGTTCTCTATTTCCTGGCATTGATCTTCTATCCAGTTCTCCTTTGCTGTGAGCATGCCTTTTCGGATGTCATTGTTGATTTTTCGGTAGACATCAGCTCCCTGTGAGGTGTTCTTTTTCTTTTTCATCTCTCTTCGTTTATCACACAGATCCAAAAGTTCAGGTGTGATCCACAGCTTCTTCTTTGGTCGGTGCTTGCCAAGGATCTCAGTGGCGGCATCTGTCACAGCTGAGTTGAAGGTGGTGGTCATGGTGTTGACATCTACTTCACCAGCCCCCAAAATGAGCAGTGGTGCAAATTTCCCTCCAATTGTGGCCTGAAATAGTTCTGCCACCTCCGGGTCTTGCAGTTTGTCCAGGTCGAACTTCAGTCTAGTGCACTTTGCTGTATTTACTCTCTTCAAGTGGAGCCGGAAAGACATCATCACGAGATCGTGGTCACTTCCGATGTCTGCTCCTGGAAAAGTACGTGTCCTGCCAATGTTGATGCTTGATCTGAAGCGTTTCTTGACCATGATGTAGTCTATTTGGTTGTGATGCTCCCCGCCAGGACTGTGCCATGTCCATCGTCTGGAGTTTTTGTGGAGACCAAGCGTGTTTGCCAGTACCAGATTGTTGTATCTGGCAAACTCCAAGAGTCTCAGACCCCTGTCATTTGTCTCGTTGTTGCAGTGGGGTCCACATGTGTCTCCCCAGTTGCGGTGCGCATCTTGGCCAACCTTGGCATTCCAGTCGCCTTGCACTATGACTATGTCCTTCTTCGGCACTTGGTCAAGGACCGCCTGTAGATTTTCATAAAAATCCTCCACTTCGCTGTCGTCATAGTCTGATGTTGGGGCGTAGGCCTGGATGATGGTGATGTTGAAAGGGGCTGCTCTCAGGCGGATGGTAATGAGTCTACTGGAGACTGGGCGGCAACCCATGACAGTCGCTAGAATGTTCTTGTGGACCAAGAATCCAACGCCGTGTTCATGCCTGTCATCCCTACCGCTGAAATAGAGCTTGTGGCCTTTGTCGGTCGTTGTTTCACCTAGGCCTTTCCATCGCAGTTCGCTGATACCTAGAACGTTCCATCGATAGTGGTCCAACTCGTGGGCCAGTTCTTCTAATTTTCCTTCCGCAGTTAGGGTCCTGACGTTCCAGGTTCCTATGACGATGTTGTTTCTCGTGCGGATCTTGCTAAATTGTCCATCAGTAGCATACTTAACACCTCCGTCCTGGTGGCCAACGGAAGGCGCGGTCCTTGTGCCGGGTGACGGCCCGGGCGACGACCGATCCGGTATGGAATTAGTGGATTGTGTCATCATGTAGTGTGTCTTGGGCAAAAAAGACCTGGTGGTGCCCAATCCTCTCCAGGCTGTTGGCCACAGCCGAAATCCACGAATACAGTGTGGCTCGCCTTGGCCCTGAGCACATGGTCGTTGAACCTGTAGTAACGTGAGGTTCCTCCGCCCTGGCCGGTGACTTCTGTGTAGAAGACTTTCGCCCAGTGATGCCGTGCTAACATCACCCCTGTTAGTCGCCTCTTACGACACGCTTGTAATTGTACACGTTGTACACGAGAATGCACTGGATGCTGGGCTTCTGCAGGGATACAGGCACTGCAATTTGTTTGGATGATGATGTAGCGGGTGGGGTGTGGGGTGGGGGAGGAATGCGGGAGAGGGAGATGGTGTCGATTAAAATGCAATGAGGGTGCTGTACAAGGTATAGTGTAGAAAACATCCTATCCTATCCTATGCTATCCTATCCTATCCTATGCTATGCTATCCTATCCTATCCTATCCTATCCCGTAACTCGGAGGTCTTTGGGGCACCACAGATGATCGTTTAACCAGCGTACTCCATTTTTCCCTGTCCTCAGCAACCCTGATGGCTTCGCTCAGTGTCAATCCAGTCCTCGAATGTTGTCCTCCCATTTCTTTTTCGGTCTCCCTCTTCTTCTACCTTCTTGCACTGTGCCTTGCAAGGTGGTCTTTGCAAGGCCTGATGATCTGGTGAGGCGGCCATACCATCGGAGTTTCCGTTTCTTCACCACTGTGAGCAGGTCATCGTGTTGTCCAATGGCTTGTGTGATGGTCTGTCGGAGAAGACATAAACGCGTGAAATAGGGTCAAGGCTTAGCGACATTATTTCTCATGAAACTCTACAAAGTTGTGCTGCAGGTGCTATGCAGCGAAACAGGCACGGCAACATTCTTTTGAAGTAGTGAGATAGGAGTAGTGATATATACATTGTTAATGAAATAGGGTTTCATCCGCAATAATAATTACCTTTTTTTCTTAAATCTGCCAGACACATTCGTCTTGGAGAACGTCCTACATGATAACCACTAATATGCACGGAATGTAGGCCTATGAAATGCGTGAATGGAATGCATGAATGCGTCTCTGTTGCGTTACAGGAATTAGTTTTTTTGTTTTAAAATATTATATTTTAATTTTAATGGATAAACTTGTTATGAAGGGTGTTGTAAGAAAGAGTAGCATAAAAGACCTGCACTCGTGAAATACCTTCACATGAGAGAAACCATTTCACATTCTAGAATAAAGATTCAAGGCCCTGTATCATCCATTGAATTCAAAATAAATAGGATTTTGTTTTGGCGATGCGGTAAAATATTCAGTCACTCTGCAACAACAAACATCCTTCCACTTGGCATTAAGGCATTGAATGATCTAATTGAATAGGTTGTTTTAAGAAGTAACACACACACACGCACACACACACACGCAGTATTAGTAGTAGTAGTAGTAGCAGTAGTAGTAGTAGTAGTAGTAGTAGTAGTAGTAGTAGTAGTAGTAGTAGTAGTAGTAGTAGTAGTAGTAGTAGTAGTAGTATGCACATTATTATACACATTATTATGAAGTCTAATTATGCTGCCCTCTCGCAGCCAAACACTGCTACATTCTTTTGCTATAGGGATATCCTATCCCTATCATATCCTATCCCATAACTTGGAGATCGTAAGGGCACCACAGATGATCGTTTAACCAGCGTACTCCATCTTTCCCTGTCCTCAGCAACCCTAATGGCTTCGCTCAGTGTCAAAACAGTCCCTTCTCGAATGTTGTCCTCCCATCTCTTTTTCGGTCTCCCTCTTCTTCTACCTCCTTGCACTGTGCCTTGCAGGATGGCCTTTGCAAGACCTGATGAGCTGGTGACGTGGCCGTACCATTGGATATATATATAAATTGGTTAATATATATATATAAATTGGTTAATATATATATATATATTAATTGGTTGTGTTGTGTGTTGCACGTCGATCTACACCTTCAGTAGCAGTAAGCGTAAAAGTTTTACAAGCACTTGTGCTAGCGCAGTATGGTATCATTCTATTTTATAGACATTCCGGGTGACATGAAGGTGTGCCATCACACTTCAGTCGACTGTAATAATTTATGTGATTAAATTTTCTATTTAAAATAATATTGTTGCTCAGAACATTTCTTTACAGGGCAATAATATATATTCTGCAAAATCATTACGCAAAACACCCCGAAGGTGTCTAATTGAGTGATAACGGGAGAGAGTACAGCAGAATATCTCTAGCAATTCCTTAATGCGTGCAAGCAATGCAAGTTTGCAATATTGCTCTAGACAAAGGAGAAGATTGCGTGAGGGACTATTTTGCAGCTGCTACTTGGATTCATTTACATGTAAAATCTTTGATAAATGGACCGATGGAGTCTAGTCATGTTAAATATTCATAGCTTGATGGAGTGAAAACGTTTATGATATTGCAGAGAGAGAGAGGTGACTCTGTTTTCGATCCAGTATACAGTGGAAATCCGATAATTTCAGATTCGCTCATATTCCAATACAACTTAATTTTGTCAAGCCCTTCTGTGGACCCGGGGTAGAAGGCCAGATTATACCCCGCCCGGAGTATATCCCGCGTTTAAACTGGCCTGCTGTGAGTGTAGTGTGTCTTGGGCAAAAAAGACCTGGCGGTGCCCAATCCTCTCCAGGCTGTTGGCCACAGCCGAAATCCACGAATATAGTGTGGCCCGCCTTGGCCCTGAGCACGTGGTCGTTGAACCTGTAGTAACGTGAGGTTCCTCCGCCCATCATCTCCAACGAAGAATACAAAGCATGGAGATGAGGTGCTACAGAAGACTTCTGGGCATTTCCTATACCCAACACATCACCAACGACGAAGTCCGACAGACCATCACACAAGCCATTGGACAACACGATGACCTGCTCACAGTGGTGAAGAAACGGAAACTCCGATGGTATGGCCACGTCACCAGATCATCAGGCCTTGCAAAGACTATTCTGCAAGGCACAGTGCAAGGAGGTAGAAGAAGAGGGAGACCGAAAAAGAGGTGGGAGGATAACATTCGAGAATGGACTGGTTTGACACTGAGCGAAGCCATCAGGGCTGCTGAGGACAGAGAAAGATGGAGTATGCTGGTTAAACGATCATCTGTGGTGCCCCTACGACCTTCGGGTTATGGGACAGGATAGGATAGGATAGGAAACTGGCCTAGCCCAGACTATCCTCCCGTATAAACTGGCCTAGCCCAGACTATACCCCCGTATACACTGACATAGCCCAGACTATACTCCGGGGTAAACTGTGGCCTAGGCCCGTTAAACCCTCTCCTGCCCACTTAACCCCTCCTTTCCTACCGCCCACCACCACCACCACCACCACCACCACGGACGATCAGATAGATAAAGAGAAACGTCTTGAATGTTGCGCGCGTTTTGCCACTCGATGTACAATGACGGCGTGTGGCTGTTACTACTTTAGGATCTTAACTCTGTGTTATAATTGTCCTGATGGGTTAGGGTTAGGCAATCGTATAGTCAAGAATCCATCTCGGCGTGACAGATTAAGAACAAATGACACAAAGACCGTACTTGACACGCAAACGGCCGTGAACGGAGTTCACCCAAGTGTTTATAAACGCAAACGGTCGTGTACAGACTCTTTAGTGAACTCTGTTCACAGGTGGGTATATTCCGGGCAGGAGTGAGTCAATCCGGCCTGGGCTGATCTATACCCAGGGGTTACATCGGTCTAGGCTACTTTATACCCGAGGATATAAAGTACTATAGGCAAGGGTATATTCCGGCCCATTACACCGATTCTTCTATCTGTTTGATGAATGGACAAAATGAGGCCCTCCTTACTTCGCAAGCTCCTTGGTGTTTTTGAGTGAAATGAAAGATAAATAAGTTCGATTGAATATTTCATTCTCTTTTCAAGTTCCAACCAACTGGAACTCACTGCCTCTTTCTTTCCGTGAAAACCCGTCTTTGTCTTCTTTCAACTCCGCCATTAAAACCTTAGTTTGTAAATAACGAACCTTCCCTTCCCCTCTGTTGCGCCCTCCGTCAGTTTCTACTTATGCCGACAGGTAAAATAATTATGTTGTCCCTTGTACCTGCTCCTTCTTTGAGTTTGACATTTCATTTTTTGCTGTACATAATAATAATTGTTTTATATGTTGTTGATTTTGTATTAAATGTAATATTATAGGATTGCCTATTTCCGATTGGCTATTACAAAAGACTTTGGGGCATTTCCTATACCCAGTCGGGTGTCGGATAGCGCAGTGGTTGGAGCACTCGCTAGTGTGTCGCAAGTTAAGCACCGTCCAGTGCGGTTAGCACTTGGATGGGTAACCGCAAAACGTGAAGCGACAAATAACAACGCCCCCAGTTGACTCAACTGTGACTGAGTACCCACTCTCTTAAGGGTGGGGAAGGTAAAGCAGCGAGGGAGAGAGATGGGCATCACCCTCATTACGCTGGCCCAAGATAAGTGTGATCTCCAACATCACGCTCACCTACGGCCACAAGGCTATGGGACTACCTTTACCTTTACCTTTACCTACATATACCCAGCGTGTTACCAACGACGAAGTCCGACAGACCATCACACAAGCCATCGGACAACACGATGGCATGCTCACAGTGGTGAAGAAACGGAAACTCCGATAGTATGGGCACGTCACCAGAGCATCAGGCCTTGCAATGACCATCCTGCAAGGCACGGTGCAAGGAGGCAGAAGAAGAGGGAGTCCAAAAAAAAGAGGTGGGAGGACAACATTCGAGAATGGACGGGCTTGACACTGAGCGAAGTCATGAGGGTTGCTGAGGACAGAGGAAGATGGAGTACGCTGGTTAAACGATCATCTTTGGTGCCCCAACGACTTTCGAGTTGCGGGATAGGATAGAATAGAATTTCCGTGTGTTGTGTGTGCGTGAAATGCGCCATGAATCGCCATGAACCGGGAGATATATGTGCTTGAGTTAGATCCTGTATCGGCCGGCGCCTTGAGTCGCCAAGTACGGCAAATATGTGCGCTATACAAATCCTCAATAAAATAATAATATTAATAATAATAATAATAATAATAATAATAATAATAATAATAATAATAATAATAATAATAATAATAATAATTATTATTATTATTATTATTATTATTATTATTATTATTATTATTATTATTATTATTATTATTATTGTTGTTGTTGTTGTTGTTATTATTATTATTATTATAATCCTTGTTATTATTATTATTATTATTATTATTATTATTATTATTATTATTATTATTATTATTATTATTATTATTACAATCTTTATTATTATTATTTTTATTATTATTATTAAAGGTGATGGAGTGGCGGGGAGGAGTCGACATTAGGAAACTACACAATGCAGCTTTTCTTTGTGTTTTTTGATAAGCTGGAAGAGTAATCAAGAACCTAATATTGGTAACCTCGTGTTGAGAGTGGCGTGATTTATCTTGCTAATACATTGGTAAATCAGATACACAAATTCCTTCCGCTAGTTTATTGCTTCAGTCAATCAGTCAATCTTTCAGTTAATGTCTGTTGACTATTTAGGTGGTATTAGACAATGAAAATTGAACTTTTTAAACACTTTAACTATTTAAAACCATAATTTCGAACAATCTATAAAATTATACCAACAGGAGATTTAGCAAAACCTTTCACAAAGTCTGTAACATTGGAATGATACAGAACAACGTCTACAGAATGTCCATATTCAGTTATGTTATGCCCATTTACTTTAAATGTCTTTTAAAACTGAGCATTCAAATAGACGGTGATTTACTGATAGACTTGTATTACATACATACATATTGAACCTCTGCAGAGTATTTAGTATTCCATGCGTTCATTCTTTGTGTATATATTTATTTTCAAAGTGGTTTTGAACAATTTATTATACATTATTACACATACTCAAATTTGTTATAATTATAGAATCTCAAAATAAAACTTTTGAGTGCGCCCTGAGTCGCCTTGTGGTGTGATATGTGCGCGTAATAAGTTCTCGTATTATTATTATTATTATTAGTAGTAGTAGTAGTAGTAGTAGTAGTAGTAGTAGTAGTAGTAGTAGTAGTAGTAGTAGTTATTATAATAATAATAATAATAATAGTAATATTAATACTACTACTACTACTACTACTACTACTACTACTACTACTACTACTACTACTAATAATAATAATAATAATAATAATAATAATAATTGTTATTATTATTATTATTATTATTATTATTATTATTATTATTTATCTGACGACCTTTGTGCTTTCTCCTTGGCTAGTCTGCCATATACCTCATTTCAATGAACTCCGCAATGTGATGGAACCCAACAGATATCAAGATTTATTCCTCTAGAAATCACACAGTGTATCATATGATTAATTTCAAATAGAAACTCACCTCCGACTTCACAGTTCCACTGTGTTAATGCATAGAGAACCGCTTTTGAATCACCACATACTAGTATACCAAATAATACTAAAAGTTAAGTCATGATGAAATGTAAAGCCATTCGATTGCTTGCAAGGTTGGCTTTTGCCATGCAATACCACAACTGTTTGAAAACTTGAGACCTCTATGGTGTATCCGTGATAAGATAACTAACTAAAATGTGTGAAAGTTGCCGATTGTACAGCAACGACAAAGGCGATGTTGTTGTTGTTGATATGATGATGATGACGACGACGACGAATTTCGACGATGAATTTCGACGACCACTACACAAAAAAGAGGCAAAGCCATTCAAATGTATTTCCAAACCCACACATAGCCGACACATACGCAATTTCAAAAGTGTTTATTTTGCTGGCGGTGTTGTGACAGCGTAATCGTAGCAAAGCAAAAGAAAAACATGGAATGATAGAACACTATCTGAACTATCCGCCTATCCTAACCTATCCTGTCCCGTAACCCGGAGGTCGTAGGGGCACCACAGATGATCGTTTAACCAGCATACTCCATCTTTCTCTGTCCTCAGCAGCCCTGATGGCTTCGCTCAGTGTCAAACCAGTCCATTCTCGAATGTTATCCTCCCACCTCTTTTTCGGTCTCCCTCTTCTTCTACCTCCTTGCTTTGTGCCTTGCAGAATAGTCTTTGCAAGGCCTGATGATCTGGTGACGTGGCCATACCATCGGAGTTTCCGTTTCTTCACCACTGTGAGCAGGTCATCGTGTTGTCCAATGGCTTGTGTGATGGTCTGTCAAACTTCGTCGTTGGTGATGTGTTGGGTATAGGAAATGCCCAGAAGTCTTCTGTAGCACCTCATCTCCATGCTTTGTATTCTTCGTTGTAGATCTGCTGTGAGGGTCCATGCTTCACAAGCATATAGGAAGATGAAACAAACAAACAAAAATCAAAATCGGCTACGCCAAATTTTAGATACAGTTACAAAAAAAAGGTAAAGGTGGTCCCATAGCCTTGTGGCCGTAGGGGAGCGTAATGTTGGAGATCACACTTATCTTGGGCCAGCGTAAGAGGGTGATGCCCATCTCCCTCCCTCGCTGCTTTACCTTTCTTAGATACAGCTAGTTAGATATGGCGCAAAACGTATTTAGATAATGGTGAAGAAATTACCTTGACCTTTGAGAAAGTACAAATAAGAATGACCTCACACGCTTAGCATGCCGCGGAGCGACGGACCAACTCACTGACCGACCAACCGACAACCGGACTGCCACTAGAGGACTGTACTCCGGTGTAAACTGTGGCCTAGACCCTTTAAACCCATGACTTGAAGTATCTGTATACTAAAACTCAACAAAATCGCTTCAGTCGTTCTTGAGATATTAAGCAAAACTTGATAGAGCAAATATGATGACACTGGAGGCAGGCCGCTAACCTAGGTAATGTTCCTATGAAGTTTGGTGAAAATCCCTAATAAGTTATTGAGATATAGCTTCCAACGGACCGACAGACCGACATTTGACTCGTTCTGATTCCCGACCATTTCAAAGAATTTGTAGATAAGTCTGGAAATACAAAATGGCGCTGTCTAGCAATCTACGTAGATATCATATCGTAGTATCATGTACTTGTTGCAAACTTCGAACAGCACGAAGATTACATAAAAAGGTTCAGTTCAGGCAAAACATGAGTGCCATGTCTAGAAATAAGTTTTAATCGGCTGAATTTCAACCTTGCTGATACGAATACCGATACTGAGATTGACGGTACTGCAAGCAGGAGTTTTCACTGTCCTAAAGACAGTTTTGACTCACAACACCACACAGCAGTTGATGCGGGCTTTCCCCGATAAGAACATCCGCAGGCAGATTATATTCCGGCTAATAAATATATTTTTTCTTCCATTTTACAAAATAGCTGTTTCCATTAAAAGCGCATCAGTGCGGCGAGGTGAATGCAATATTTAAGATTTTGTGTTGCGTAGCGATTAGATTTCTCTGTCTGTGTTTTTTGTTTGTCTGTTTGTCTGTCTGTCTGTCTCTCTCTGTCTCCCCGCGCTGGTGGGATTAGGGTCGCTTTCCCAGTGGTGAAATCAAGGCGGCCGGAGTGTTGCGCCACCCAGTTAGAAGGAATAAGACCCACCATTAATTCCGAAGTTAAATACCCACCGCTTTCCAGTCCAACGGACTTTTCAATTCTATCGTTCTTATATTTGTATATAGCGCTTTTCCATCTCCAAAGAGATGCTCAAGGCTCAGACAGATACAGGATCTGTTGCAAGTCGCCCAAGGCGCCCGCTTGCTGCCTAAAGCCCATGCCACACGAGCGTCAAATCTACTGGACTTGACGCGAATCGGAGCAATTTTCGACTTCGAAGTCGGAATTTCATTTTGACTTGAATCGCGCAGTGCCACACGAAAGTCGCACATCGAGTCAAACTTGAGGGTTATTGGTCTTGAAGTTTTGCTGTACGTGTGTTGTGATCACGTGATTCGTAATCTGCTTCTCATTGGCCAAAAGGTCCGAATCACAAAATGGAGACTCGCGGAATTAGAACATGTTGAAAGTCGGCAATCGGAGCCAATTCAAAGAATCTGGATTCGCGATGCACAGGGTGCCACACGACAATCAAGGGATTTTGTCGTGATTTCATGAATTGGATTCAAGATTTGACGTTCGTGTGTCATGACCATTAGTCACAATCATCATCATTCTGACGTCCCAGACAACAACCCTAGGGAACCAGGATCTAGTGCTTACTGGGTGTATTTATGTTAGGCGGCAGAACCATTCAATAATAATAGTAATACTACTACTACTACTACTACTACTACTACTACTACTACTACTACTACTACTACTACTAC
>CM072512.1:17179096-17189096 GCA_036898135.1 Oncomelania hupensis | reverse complement strand
AGGATATCTATGAACAGGCTGTCCTTGACCAAGTCCCGATGAATGACATAATCATTGTACAAGGCGACTGGACTTCAAAGGTGGGCCAAGATGCATATCACAACTGGGGAGACATATATGGACCCCATTGCAACAACGAGACAAATGAAGAGGTCTGAGACTCTTGGAGTTTGCCAGATACAACAATCTAATACTGGCAAGCACTCTTCCTATCCTATCTTATCCTGTCCCGTAACCCGGAGGTCGTAGGGGCACCACAGATGATCGTTTAACCAGCATACTCCATCTTTTTCTGTCCTCAGCGGTAATTTTCACACTCCTGAATGTTACCTTTTTTGGGAAAAGTGATGACAAGCGACTGGGTCCATGGTATAGGCCACTCCCCACTCTGCCAGATCTTGTTACAGATAATCGTGAGGGCATCAATCATCGCTTCTCCTCCTGCTTGTAGCAGTTCCGCGGGTATGTTGTCCACTCCTGCTGACTTCCCTTTCTTTAGCGATTGCACTGCTGCCTCAACTTCTTCCCGGAGAATTGGGAGGATTTCTTCTTCTTCTCTGTTCTCGGGACATGCTAGAACTGATGGGTCTCCATTTGGTGTATGGTTGTAAAGGTCAGAGCAGTACTCTGTCTATCTGTCCAATACTTCTTGTTCTTCTGTAAGGCATATGCCAGACTTGCTTTGGATCGTGGAGACTTTGGGCTGTTTGACACTTGTCAGCCGCTTCACAGTCTGGTAGGCCTTCTTGCTGTTGTTCTTGTTCAGATTGTTCTCTATTTCATGGCATTGATCTTCTATCCAGTTCTCCTTTGCTGTACGCATGGCTTTTCGGATGTCATTGTTGATTTTTCGGTAGACATCAGCTCCCTGTGAGGTGTTCCTTTTCTTTTTCGTCTCTCTTCGTTTATCACACAGATCCAAAAGATCAGGTGTGATCCACGGCTTCTCTTTGGTCGGTGCTTGCCAAGGATCTCAGTGGCGGCATCTGTCACAGCTGAGTTGAAGGTGGTGGTCAATGGTGTTGACATCTACTTCGCCTGCCCCCAAAATGAGCAGTGGTGCAAATTTCCCTCCAATTGTGGCCTGAAATAGTCCTGCCACTTCCGGGTCTTGCAGTTTGTCCAAGACACACTACATGATGACACTATCATCTAATTCCATACCGGATCGGTCGTCGCCCGGCACAAGGACCGCGCCATGCGTTGGCCACTAGGACGGAGGTGTTAAGTATGCTACTGATGGACAATTTAGCAAGATCCGCATGAGAAACAACATCGTCATAGGAACCTGGAATGTCAGGACCCTAACTGCGGAAGGAAAATTAGAAGAACTGGCCCACGGGTTGGACCAAAATCGATGGAACGTTCTAGGCATCAGCGAACTGCGCTGGAAAGGCCTAGGTGAAACAACGACCGACAAAGGCCACAAGCTCTATTTCAGCGGTAGAGATGACAAGCACGAACACGGCGTTGGATTCTTGGTCCACAAGAACATTCTAGCCACTGTCATGGGTTGCCGCCCAGTCTCCAGTAGACTCATTACCATCCGCCTGAGAGCAGCCCCTTTCAACATCACCATCATCCAGGCCTTTGCCCCAACATCAGACTATGACGACAGCGAAGTGGAAGATTTTTATGAAAATCTACAGGCGATCCTTGACCAAGTGCCGAAGAAGGACATAGTCATAGTGCAAGGCGACTGGAATGCCAAGGTTGGCCAAGATGCGCACCACAACTGGGGAGACACATGTGGACCCCACTGCAACAACGAGACAAATGACATGGGTCTGAGACTCTTGGAGTTTGCCAGATACAACAATACAACAATCTGGTACTGGCAAACACGCTTGGTCTCCACAAAAACTCCAGACGATGGACATGGCACAGTCCCGGCGGGGAGCATCACAACCAAATAGATTACATCCTGGTCAAGAAACGCTTCAGATCAAGCATCAACATTGGAAGGACACGCACTTTTCCAGGAGCAGACATCGGAAGTGACCACGATCTCGTGATGATGTCTTTCCGGCTCCACTTGAAGAGAGTAAATACAGCAAAGTGCAAGCACTCTTGGTCCCCACAAAAATTCCAGATGATACCTGGCCATGGCACAGTCAAAGGGGAGCATCACAACCACAACCGTTGTGTGTGTTATGGGGTTTTCGCTGAGTGTAGAAACTTCCTTTAATTATGTAGAAACAGCCTTAGTAAGTTTAGAAAATATATTATATTTTTGGTATTGAAAAAAAATCCTTTCCTGTGTTTAGAAATACAGTTTGTTTGTGTAGAACCAAAAATCTTGTGTGTTTTTTTTAAATTAAGAAACAGATTTTGTTTTGCGTAGAAACATATTTTGTTTGTATGGACTCCAAACATCGTAGTCCAGTGGTAGAGCGTTCGAATGGCACACCGATGACCCAGGATCGAATCCCGTGGTGGACAAACAAAATAAGTGGCCGTTTTTCACTGTCCACATTAGCGGTCTGGTTGCTCTGGTTGTTCAATGTTAAACTACTCACTCTTCCCTGGGATGGTTATCGCCCTACTGCCATATCGCCAATGGTGGGTGTAGACGTTAAACTTCAGTTTTCATTCTCTGTTTGTAGGAACAGGTTTTGTTTGTGTGGAAACAGCATGCACTGCACAGTTAACTGCTGCTGTCGCCTGTCGTTGTTGATCTAACAATAATAGCGTGGCTTCCTTCTTCATGGCTTTGACTGCTTGTTTACCCTCTCTACAGGGGCCGCAAGGAATTGTATGTCAGTATGGTGTTTTGTGCTGTGCGTGCGTGTTTGTGTGTGTACCTGTGTGTGTGTGTTTGTGTGTGTATACGCGTTTGTGTGTGCGTGCATGTTTATGAATGTCTTTGTGTGTGTCTATATATATGTGTGTGTGTACGCGTGTTTGTGTTTTTGCGTTTTCACTGTTTTCCGGCCGGGCAAAATTGCGTGCCAGGAAGGCATGTGTTTATATGTACGTGTGTCTGTGTGTGTTTGTGTTTGTGCGTCTCTGCGTGTGTGTTTCTATGTCTATATATGTGTGGCCGCGCACACGCGTGTGTACGGGTTTTCCTTCTTGACTGTTTGCCGGAAGTATGCGAGTTTGCGGGCGGGATATGTTGCAAGAAATTACATATCAGTAAAATAAGTTGTGATGTGGTTTTGTGGTTTTTAGGATAGAGAGAGACAGACAAACAGACAAAGACCCAGAGAAAGACTGACCGGCAGGTAGGCAGGCAGAAATACAGACAAACAGACCGAGAAGAGGAAGACAGACAAACAGAGACAAGGTTCGTGCGTGTATGTACATAGGTGTGGTTGCGCGTTTATATTGAAGTGCACTTGAAGAAGCATTCAGATCCAGTGGAAGTGTTTTTAATAGTTGTTTGCACGGGTGCAGGGTTGGTTGGGCGTGTGCACGGTGGAAAGGAGAAATAGGGGAGGAAAGATGATGGAGTTGATTAATGACTGACAGACTGACGCAATCAAAGACATGTACGAATGAATGCTTGTGGAGAAGTGGAAAGCCAAGAAGGATTCTTGTTGTTGGTTCCGACCGAAGTCTTTGACGATATGAGAAATGACTGTTTGGGGTACATTTCGTTGTTTATGCTACAGACGGAGAACGTACTACCGACAAGCCAACAAGACATTGTCACCACAAATCGTAAACAGTGTAACTCAAAGCCGCATCAATCAGAAGACGCAAATTGCTTTTTTTGTAATCTTTTGGTGATTTGTTAACAAAATCCATAAGTTTACTCTTTCGTCAATTTTTTTAATCCCTTAATGCAAACACCGACACATGCTCTAAAACAAATTTTTCGTCCTTTTTTTGTTTCTTTCTTAGCGAAGAAGAAGAAGAAGAAGAAGAAGAAGAAGAAGAAGAAGAAGAAGAAGAAGAAGAAGAAGAAGAAGAAGAAGAAGAAGAAGAAGAAGAAGAAGAAGAAAAAAGAAAAAAGAAAGAAAGAAAGAAAGAAGAAGAAGAAGAAGAAGAAGAAGAAGAAGAAGAAGAAGAAGAAGAAGAAGAAGAAGAAGAAAGAAGAAGAAGAAGAAATTGAAAAAGAAAAAGAAAAAGAAAAAGAAGAAGAAGAAGAAGAAGAAGAAGAAGAAGAAGAAGAAGAAGAAGAAGAAGAAGAAGAAGAAGAAGAAAAAGAAAAAGAAAAAGAAGAAGAAGAAGAAGAAGAAGAAGAAGAAGAAGAAGAAGAAGAAGAAGAAACAAATGGACAAGAACAAGAAGAACGAAACTGGAAACACTATGAAGTCTAAAATAGGCCCTGTGATCCTGGGTCTTAACCTTCAGGAAATGCCTAGCAACGAAACAGTACCGCTGGGGCAATGTGGCATAAAACCAGCACACCGTCATCAAGGCACCGTCATAAAGTTGTCTTTCGGGTTTTGATTGCATCGCCCAGGTTCAGTCCGCAAATATCCTTTCGATTCTGGTCGCGCGGGACTTTGAAGCCGAACTAGGCAGTATCTGTTTTTAGTAGTTACCTATTCCGAGACTGATTCGAGATTTTGGTGGCGTAGTTTAAGACCCAATGCGGATATTGTGGCCTTCGTTTTTTTTTTTTTTTCTTCTTTTGCAAACTAGCATTAAAGATGCTTCTGGATTCATTAAGAGGTACCGTTTGATTACCTGCAAGAATGCAATGCTGAATGGTCTCAATAATGTTAAAACTGTTTGGATTGTGACCTTCTTGGAAGTTTGAAAAAAATGAAAATTCCATTCGTGCACTAACTGGTTGTTAGTAAACAGTTTTGCAGTTAATCCCTCTTTATGTATTTATTATTTCTCTTCCTTAATTTCTTCCTTCATTACTTCTGTCTTTTAACGAGTACTTGTAAAGTTGGCCAGTTGGAGTGACTCCAGTGACTACACAAAATCCGCATTGGTCTCAGAATAGGCCACCAAAATGTCCAATCAGTCACGTTAATAGAGTCGATAGTCAACGATGATGTTAGCAAACGATTTTTTTTACTTCTGGGCCTATAGATAGACACTGATCAGCAGTATTATCTTTATTGTTATGGGGAATTTACTCAAACCATTAGTTAGTTAGTTAGTCATTATTTATAATGTCCAGCGAACTGCGAAGAGTCGAATCAGGACCACAACTTCGTTGAAAGAGAACTCACCCCGGCCCGATACGTATAAACGATCTGCTGAAACAACCCTAATGGTAACACTCAAGGCACTCCACCAGCCGGTCATTTTACAATAAAGGCATCCCATGCAGGAGACGTTGAGGCTGTACTCTAATTTATCGACCTCACCCCCCCCCCTCACCCCAACCTTCCTCCTTCCCCCTCCCCCGTTTACAAAAACAAATTAGAATATAAACTGACCCATCAAACCCCATACACAAATGAGGAGGGTTTTTTTTTGTTTTTTTGTTTTTTTTTTTAAAGAAGACGTAAGTGACTGGTCTATCGAAGAAGATAGCAGATTGATATAACAGAACATGAACGAGAAAGAACAAATGAGAATGACAAGAAACAGTGGTAATTTAAAGCACTATATTTCCACAATGTGGGGATACTATTTATACAGAAAACTCCGGCACCCCAATGGAGATTACTCAAACCATGAAACTGTATCCTTTTAAGAGTAGACAAGAGGGTTACAAATAAAGAGAGAGGCAGAAGTCTCATTTAGGATCCGTAAGAGGTTGTTTCTTTTTACGATCCTATTTTAATACACCCCCCTCGTCCCTTCCTAACCACTCAACCTCTGCTCTCCTTCTCTTTCTCTCTCTCTCTCCCTCCCTCCATCCCAATCTCCCCTCTCTTCTTAGTCTCAGACTGTTTCCTAACATTGAAATCGTTTGATAAGCGCAAACAAATAAAAACACTTAAAGACTCCAAGACTACTTAAAAACTTTCGTCAGAACAAGCAACTTGTCTTCATATACTTGACTTCCTATTCAGAGAGCGACTGAAGAGGAATTAGTTTGTCCTTCACGTGTTTCAGGTTATAATCATTTCGTAAGCAGCCAAATCATCATCATCATCGTCGTCATCATCATCATCATCATCATCATCATCATCATCATCATCATCATCATCATCATCATCATCATTATCATCAAGTTACTAGTATACCTAACTAAGCGAATACAACCCAGACGTAAAGTATGGCTTTGATGTCTGGCAGACTGACGTAGATGGGCATTGTAGGCTTATCGGGAGCAGCGGCAGTATCGCTGCGGCGGATTTAGACGGTCCACGAGGGAACCGAGGTTAAGTCCCTAATTGATTTTAAGAGATCCTAATTGGAAGGGTCTGGCATCATCATCTCCAGTGATAAATGACTCGCTAGGAAATTATTGGAATCGGCTGAAGCGAAAACATCTCCATTCATTGGAGACCTCTCCCCCGTCCAGTGGTGCACTTTTAAGTAAACGGCACCGCGATAAGACTTAAGGTTGCCACGCCATCAGTTGGTCTGGCGTAATTATTATGCGGGTATAGGTCTAACTGGGTCACTAGAATCAAGGCTCCACTTTCTACAGTGTCTTTTTTTTCGAGTTACTATTTTCCTCTGATTCTATCGCAGTGGCAGCGGTAGATCTCAGTTAAATTACCTTAAAGATAATCCTGCAACTCCAGCTAGCTAGTTCGAGGTTTTTGTGGAGCGAGGCTAAACATGTATTGGTATAATTTGGCGTGCCAGGTTTTCTAATAACCTTTCAGGATTAGGGTACCGGTTGGTAATTGGCTTCGCTACCTTCGACCAATTATGATAATGATGGAGATGATGATGATGATGATGATGATGATGATGATGATGATGATGATGATGATGATGATGACGACGAAGACGACGACCCAAGATGACGACGATGATGAGGATGAGGATGACGATGATGACGATGTAGACGACGACTACGATGTAGACGACGATTACGATCGTGATAATTCTGATGATGATGATGTTTTGGTTGACTAGCGCAGTGCACGGCAGCATGACCATGGGGTCACAAAATTCAGCTGCCAAATTTTAGTTTAAATGGAAATTAACACGTATGTTTGAAAAATGAGTTTAAGGTACGTGGCTCGTTTCTGCATTGGATATGCCAGAGGAAGAGCTCGAGATATAATGACAGTACTTTAAATGTAATGCAACTCGTGTCCGTTATGGCCATTTAATGGCTGTTATTACCGGTTCACGGTAGTCCGATGCACTTCCCAAGTACTCATGCAGGTTCTGAGGTTTTCAGTATCATTTACGTCTTCCTGCTCCCACATTATGAACCGGTTTTGTACATGGACAGTTGTTGAGGTTTCGCTTAGCACACAAATGAAGTCCGACAGCCTATTCGAGCTATTTCGTATCACTCACACTCGTATCTGTGCTGGTACTGTCACGTGGTAAGCGAAACCTCATATCTTTAGAAATATATTTTTCAGATTTTCCATGATCCAACAACACTAAAATCGGTTAAGGACTTTTCCCTTCACGATTTGTTGTCTTCAAAACTTTGTGGAATTTTCCAAATGCAGAGGAAAGAGGTTTTTAATGGACAACATCCTATCGGTTTGCACTGAAGAGTTTTGGGTATCTACAGGCATCAGTGCGGCAAGCCACACGCTGTTTACGCACGGCCAGCCTCCAGATTAAATGTTCCTTGTTGCAAAGATTAGTACCTTCAGATCAGTTATCAAAGGTTACTGAGTTGCAGTAATAAAACTAATGATGCAGAGTTAAGAACGCAGGTGCATCATCTCGAAGTACACTCCTTCCTATGATTTGATATATTATATTGATTAGAAGGCCCAAGACACCCGATCTTCTTCTCAGCATCACATTTTTCTGACTTAAGTGTTTCCAACGATGATGAATGCACGGTCTGGTTTTATTAACTGCTATACCTAAACCATAACCGGCCAACCATGATACTTATGTTATAAAGAGCTACAAAAGAAAAAAAAACAAGAAACAAGATAATTTATTGAAAAGTGAATAATAATACACAAGGAATGCATATGGTCAACGCTGCAGTACCACACACAAAAGCACACATAAAACAGTGAACAAGTTAACAGCAAATCACAATAAAAGGATAAGAAGATTAAAGTCATAAAACAGATGAACTGTACAAAAGGGAAAATATATAGTTGCTAATCAACACACACACACACACCCATATTGCTAAATTCTAACCATCCAGTTTGCACACGCTCTCCATTCGACCTCGTGTTACTTTAACATTAGCACGCCCGTACGCAGAGAGTAGCCCTACTTGTACGAAACTAGCCTTGACACACACAAAACAACAACAATAACTGAACACTGTATTAAGATTACATGGGAGGGTATATGCATAAATTATGTGTACCTATAAAACTAAAGCAAGATACATTTATGACTAAAACATTCGGGTCCGGGTAACAATATGATGCATTCCTACTGCAATACGTGTTAGGCTATCTTCACTATTCACGCTCGAAAGTCCCCTATATGCTTATGGGTCCGGGGACGTTAATCTACATACTGATCTCACTGAACTCACTATTCAGATAAATCATGGAGTGAATTAACTCGTATTAACATTTTTGTACCTCCGCGTAAGTTACAAAGGTCAATGACATTTATACGGTACTTCGTTCCTGTAATCGCCTACAACTCTAGTCGTATTATTTTATAAAGCAGGTCGTCTTATAATGCTATTTTCTCTCTGGCCTTGTAAGTTTAATTTCTCTCTGGTCCTGCAAATTGGTTTTACTTCTAACGCGATTGATAACTACTCCTTCGGATGAGAGTATAAACCGAGGGCTAGTCTGTGCACGCACGCATTCCATAGCATTAGTTTCTAATTATTTAAATGTATATGTAAGCACACAAGAGCCATCATTAATACATGGCACTAACGATTACTGATGATGATGATGATGATGATGATGATGGTGGTGACGACGACGATGATGATGATGATGGTGATGATGATGATGAGGATGAGGAGGAGGATGAGGATAATGATGACGATGACAAAAGATGATGGTAAAGAAGATGACAAGCGTAAAGCTTGGCAAAAACTGGTTCAATCTGAGAGAAATCTATGGGATTTCAGTCTTTTCTGGAAAGCCCAATTCGAAGGCTTCCTCTACTTTTGGCAAAAACGATTTACCCTAAAATTCGCATTGTTTTAACATGAAACGATGATATCGCGGGCTTTCGTTTCTCAAACCAACCCGCTAACGTTTGGATTTTTCATTTCGGTTCTGACCGGGAGTGTTTTCCCTTGATTTTTACGGTACGATCGCGTGACCTTTGACCCAGTTTCTGAGTGAACATCGGGGCAGGAAGTGTGCGTCTTTTGCTGTCTAGAGTACGGTAGAGTCTATTTTGCCAACTTTAAACGAAAAACCTAACGAGGAACTCTTTTTACGTGGTCTATCTCTTACCGACTTTGGTAGCTGTTATTTTTTTAGCTTTAAAAGGATGACTGGCTAGCTAACAGCTAGGCACAACAACTATGTAATTTATTCATTTAAAAAATGACTATACTTTCAAAAGAGCTCTTTATTTTTCTTTTTTTTCTTTTTTTTTTCCTTTTTTTTAATTTTTTTTTTTTTGGGGGGGGGGAGTTTTTTTTTTTAGTGGGGCCAATCCTCACGAACTTTGAATGTTAAAAGGTCTGTCGAAGGGGCATGGTCAAGGTGTGTCCCCTTTGAAGATTGCAGAAGTTTCAGCATTCCTCAAGAGATACTGGCAAAGGATTTCAGTTTTGTTGTTGTTGTTTTTTTGTGTGTTTTTTTGGGGAGGGGGTGAGTGGGTGAGGGTGGGGAAAGGCTGTGTTAATCTTGATAGCTCACATCCCCAATTGGTGAGGAGAGGACCGCTGACTCTTGAATTCCAGAACATTTTCTGTTTGATACAAACCCCATAATAGGTAAAGAGATCCACGAGTTAAGTGTGTTTTTATATTATTATTATTGTTATTATTATTATTATTATTATTATTATTATTATTATTATTATTATTATTATTATT